>JARBWK010000005.1:37368372-37475075 GCA_030556195.1 Anolis apletophallus
TTGGCGCAGTGGGGACAGGGAGGACTGGGAGACTCATTGGGATTGGTGCGGAGGAGACAGGGTGAACCGCCTCCACGTACGTCACAGCCGGGGATGTCATCTGGGCGGCTGAGCCTGTCCCGAAGGTGGGGGCCGCAGCTTGGGCTTGGGCTTGAACAGGGACGTTTAAATTCGCATTGAGCGGAGGCGCACTGGCTCCCCCCGCTCCTGCGGCGGCAATTTCTCTTTGTCCTGGTCTTCTCCTCAAGGGTGGGAATTCCTACGGCTCTGATTGCAAAACCGGAGGGTTTTTCCCTGCCTTTCGGCTAACAAAACATCCTTCTTTGGCTTGCCCCTTTGGGCCCGCCCACCAAACACCCTCTGCAACCATTCTCTCCCATGTCGTGGAATAAATCCATTGATCAGTTGGATGTATTTCGAAACAATAGGCTTCAAGTTGTCTACACTTTCTCAGATCCCAAGTTCCTGCCTTGGGCCAGCTAATCTCTGGGACAGCAGGCCACACCTCAGTGCACAAATTTCTAAGCCTGAAATCTTTCAAATCCTGAGGTTTTCCTTCCACTGCCAACAAACAAAACCTGTCCCAGTTGTCTAACACACATTGCAAAGGCGTTTCTTTCTTTACTTTGGATCCCACTCCACCCATCTCTACTGGTCAAAACACTTCAGTGCTTGCCCCCCTTCCCAATGGGTGTGTGTTCCCTACGTGTTAGTGTTAAAAGAGCTCTATACTTGCCGATTCCTGTAGACCCCGGGACCACTTCCCGCGTCACCACTCGATTGCGTTGGATTTCTCACTAGACAACAGAGCATCCGTTGCCCCCGACTTTCTCTGCGCGCTTTCAAATGCCGGATTTCTCACTAGACGATCGGAATCCTGTCGCCCCCGGACTTTTCAGATGCCGGATTACTCACTAGACACAGCTTCGCCAAGCTGCGCCCCCGGACTTTCTTCTCTCCTCTTGGGTTCACCAACAGTAAGGGCAATTGCGGCCTCTCGGGTCGACGGGCGTTGGTTTGGGACGAGTCAGGCAGCCGGTCGTTTGCGGTGGTTGGGGCCCCTGTCTCAGCCCTCCTGATTCGTCTCACCTCCCCGCCTGAGAGCGAGTGCCGTCCAGCCAACTGGATTGCGTTCTCTGCGCCACAGACCCGTCTTAATTGCCTTTTGGAATCACGTCGGGCTGGTCACCAAAGATGAAGCAGCAAATTAGGAGTCCCAGAACTCCCTATGGCAAGTTATTTCTTACCAAACAGCAAGTGTGGACGTGCGGGCACAGGAACGAGAGAACGAAACAATTGACTGTTGAAAGTGAAGTCAAGTTTATTGAAAGTTAACACCAGCTGGTGGGGTTCACTCACAGAACAAGCTGCTCTGGGTAAACGGCCCCCTCACATACTAAGAACATTCCTTAAATACCCCTCATGGCGGCAGATCTTTTCCCCCGCCCTTCTTTGAAGCAGAATTGAGGAGTTATGGAACTCCAAGTACCAATTTAACTTTACCAAAGCTGCTTGCACGCGGGGTTCTAGGATGAGGAGAACACACGACAACTGTGAAATAGGTGAAAATCAAAAAGAATTTATTCTGGCACCAGCTGGTGGGCTTCTGCCAGCAGAACACAGCTGCAGGTAGGGGCAAAAGACCCGTCACTTCTCATACAAAGACATTTATACCTCAATGGAGTCATTTCAGTCAAGCCCACCCCTTCTTCATGGATAAAAACAATCATAATTGGCTGGTGATTATTGTTGCTTACATGACATTTCATTAGTCCAATAAACACTGCATAAATCATTAGCATCATCTCTCTGTCATACCTAAGATTGAGAACAATAGCCATCTATTAGTTATTTCTTTCACACAGTGCAGTATCAATGCTGAGTCTCTCTGTTCCCTGAGTTGAAACAATATTTCCAGGCTCCGTGCCAGCAGCGGAGAAGGTCAGACTCTTTGCCATGCGCAGTGGTGTTTCTCATTCACATTAAATTTCCATAGCTCCAACTGTACTGCATTCACCCATCTAGCCTATATTATCTCAAATTGGGCACAGGGTGTATTAAAATGCATTTAATCACAGTGTTAGTCTTTCATTGCAAGTGCCTGTCTGATTTCTGGCACCAAAACCCTCTTTTTCAGAGTTGACACGCAAGTAGCATCACTCTCTGACTGTACTTTTATGCTCGGAAAAGTACCAAACCTGCTTTATCTTCATCAGTCTGCATTGGCTGGTGCCTCGGAACACATTTCATTATCCAATTAAACACAATACTTTAGTAGCATCACATCTTTATCTGGCTTCTATTTGTTAGAACACTGTGGCGCACTAAGAAATTCATTCCCACAGTACATTATCAGCTCTAGCCAGTGTCCTTGCTTTGCAACAAATCTACAGAAGCTTTCCCTGGGCGTCTGCCAGAGAGAAAGCGCTATACTTGCCATGCGCAGCTTCAACCAATCCGTAACAATGTAAACAAAGCAGCATGCTAGACTGAGGCCAATCAAGGCTTTGTTATCACTGAAGACACATGATGTTCTTTGGCAAATCACTGCCTGCTCTTGGCGTACCAATCAGGGTACGGCATTTAAGGCTTGAATGCTAGTATGATTTCTAGCACCGGAAGCCAGCTATTCTAAAGCCTCTGCTTGTGCATCACTCTCCTCTGACTGTACTCCTGCACAAAGCCTCAACTCTGCTTTAATAGGAACGCTTTGGATGGCATAGGGAGGGCCAAAGCGGGCCCAGGCCTGGCCTAGAGTAATAACATTCGCCTCAGACGTTGATAGGAATACTTTGGATGGCATAGGGAGGGCCAAAGTGGGGTCCAGGCCTGGCCTAGAGTAATAACATTCGCCTCAGACGTTGATAGGAACGCTTTGGATGGCATAGGGAGGGCCAAAGCGGGCCCAGGCCTGGCCTAGAGTAATAACATTCGCCTCAGACGCTTTTGATAGGAATACTTTGGATGGCATAGGGAGGAGGGCCAAAGCGGGCCCAGGCCTGGCCTAGAGTAATAACATTCGCCTCAGACGTTGATAGGAACGCTTTGGATGGCATAGGGAGGGCCAAAGCGGGCCCAGGCCTGGCCTAGAGTAATAACATTCGCCTCAGACGTTGATAGGAACGCTTTGGATGGCATAGGGAGGGCCAAAGTGGGCCCAGGCCTGGCCTACAGTAATAACATTCGCCTCAGACGTTGATAGGAACACTTTGGATGGCATAGGGAGGGCCAAAGTGGGCCCAGGCCTGGCCTAGAGTAATAACATTCGCCTCAGACGTTGATAGGAACACTTTGGATGGCATAGGGAGGGCCAAAGTGGGCCCAGGCCTGGCCTAGAGTAATAACATTCGCCTCAGACGTTGATAGGAACACTTTGGATGGCAGCGGGCCCAGGGAGGGCCTCAGACAAAGTGGGCCCAGGCCCTGGCCTAGAGTAATAACATTCGCCTCAGACGTTGATAGAAACACTTTGGATGGCATAGGGAGGGCCAAAGTGGGCCCAGGCCTGGCCTAGAGTAATAACATTCGCCTCAGACTTTGATAGGAACACTTTGGATGGCATAGGGAGGGCCCAAAGTGGGCCCATGGCATAGGGAGGGCCAAAGCGGCCCAGGCCTGTAATAACATTCGCCTCAGACGTTGATAGGAACACTCTGGATGGCATAGGGAGGGCCAAAGTGGGCCCAGGCCTGGCCTAGAGTAATAACATTTGCCTCAGACGTTGATAGGAACACTTTGGATGGCATAGGGAGGGCCAAAGTGGGCCCAGGCCTGGCCTAGAGTAATAAATTCGCCTCAGACGTTTAGGAACACTTTGGATGGCATAGGGAGGGCCAAAGTGGGCCCAGGCCTGGCCTAGAGTAATAACATTCGCCTCAGACGTTGATTGGAACACTTTGGATGGCATAATAACATTCGCCTCAGGGAGGGCTTTGGATGGCAAGGGAGGGCCAAAGGCCCAGGCCTGGCCTTGAGTAATCACATTCGCCTCAGACGTTGATAGGAACACTTTGGATGGCATAGGGAGGGAGGGCCAAAGTGGGCCCAGGCCTGGCCTAGAGTAATAACATTCGCCTCAGACGTTGATAGGAACACTTTGGATGGCATAGGGAGGGCCAAAGCGGGCCCAGGCCTGGCCTAGAGTAATAACATTCGCCTCAGACGTTGATAGGAACACTTTGGATGGCATAGGGAGGGCCAAAGTGGGCCCAGGCCTGGCCTAGAGTAATAACATTCGCCTCAGACGTTGATAGGAACACTTTGGATGGCATAGGGAGGGCCAAAGCGGGCCCAGGCCTGGCCTAGAGTAATAACATTCGCCTCAGACGTTGATAGGAACGCCTTGGATGGCATAGGGAGGGCCAAAGTGGGCCCAGGCCTGGCCTAGAGTAATCACATTCGCCTCAGATGTTGATAGGAACACTTTGGATGGCATAGGGAGGGCCAAAGTGGGCCCAGGCCTGGCCTAATCACATTCGCCTCAGACGTTGATAGGAACACTTTGGATGGCATAGGGAGGGCCAAAGCGGGCCCAGGCCTGGCCTAGAGTAATCACATTCGCCTCAGACGTCGATAGGAACACTTTGGATGGCATAGGGAGGGCCAAAGCGGGCCCAGGCCTGGCCTAGAGTAATCACATTCGCCTCAGACGTCGATAGGAACACTTTGGATGGCATAGGGAGGGCCAAAGCGGGCCCAGGCCTGGCCTAGAGTAATAACATTCGCCTCAGACGTTGATAGGAACGCTTTGGATGGCATAGGGAGGGCCAAAGCGGGTGTTCGCTAAATTATGGCCTCTTCCCTATGACTCCTTCTCACATATTTATACATAGGTTTCTTTAAGCCTTCAACTCCCAGCATCCTTCACCATTGGCCACAGCAGCTGAGGCTTCTGGGAGTTGAAGTCCAGAAACAACATGGCCGGCTAGATTTTGGAAGTGACTCTTTCATAAAGTTACCATAGACGTTCCGGCCAGTGAGTCCAATAGGTACTTCCTGCCTAGGTTTGCCCTTCTAGGCAACCGGTGGAGGTTTCTCTATGGCCGCTTCCTGGTGCCGCGGTGTTCCTCCAATCCAGACGGTATCCCCTCTAGGAGTCCGGCGGCTGTGTAGCTCGGTGGCTGGCTGGGAAGAGGCGAAGGTGAAGAAGGCAGAGAGGGAGTGTGGGTTCCTTTTCCTGGACTGGAATGGAGAGGGCACTCCTGGCCTGGCTGCCCCTGAGACCAAGGTAGGGAAATGGGGGAAAGTTAGAGGGGTGAATCAGAGCAAGGGGGAGGCTTGGGAGAGAAGACTCCTTCCCATATTTGTACTAATGGGGATGATGATAATTCTAATGAGGGTTTCCTCTCCTGGCTTTTGCTCAAGTCAAGATTTGTTGTTGTTGTTGTTGTTGTTGTTTGCCTTAAAGTCCTCTCTGACTGATAGCAAACCTATCACAGATCTTTCCTTTCCTCTGAGGGTGCATCTACACCAGGTTTGGGCAAACTTGGGCCCTCCAGGTGTTTTGGACTTCAACTCCCACAATTCCTAACAGCCGCAGGCTGTTAGGAATTGTGGGAGTTGAAGTCCAAAACACCTGGAGGGCCCAAGTTTGCCCAAACCTGTTCTTTACATTTTGACACCACTTTAATTGCCATGGCTCAATGCTATGGAACCCTGGGATTTGTAGTTTCAAACACATCCACACTCACAACAATTGTGTAAGATCAGAAATCGAGACAGATTTCGAAATAGGGATGAGGATCCCGATCTGTTTTCGTGGTGATTTCTGTAAGTGGATCTCTGTGTTATTATTTATTTATTTCGAATGTTTGCACCGGGAATGTGGCGCAGCTGGCTGGGTGTCAACTGCATCAGATCTCTACTGATCAGAAGGTCATGAGTTCGAGGCCTGCCCGGCTCGGGGTGAGCTCTCGACCAATTTGTGTAGCTTGTTGTCGACCTTTGCAACCCGAAAGACAGTTGCATCTGTCAAGTAGGAAATTTAGGTACCACTTTGTGGGGAGGCTAAATTTAACTGATTTCTGGAATGTTAAATCGCTTCTATGTCTGTCTATATATGTTGTATGTCAATGGCATTGAATGTTTGCCTGCATATGTGCATTGTGATCCACCCTGAGTCCCCTGCAAGCTGAGAAGGGCGGAATGCAAATTACGTAAATAAATAATTACCCCGCCCTTCTCAATCCCAGGGGGACGGGGACGGGGACGACTCAGGACGGCTTTCGACAGGTAACAATTCGATGCCTCCATACACACATACTAAAACGCATAACAAAACCAATAATTATATATAGTTAAAAAGTCATTAAGTCAATACAATTAATTAAAAAATACTAATAAATACCAGTCTAGTGGTCGTTATCTAGCCTAATTCTGTGATGGGATACTCCATCAACTTATCCATAGCCATTGTCAACATTGTCATTGTCCGCATAGTTACCCGAAGGCCTGGTCCCATATCCACGTTTTTAACTTCTTTCTAAAGGAGAGAAAGGATGAAGATGATCTAATTTCCTCAGGGAGTGAATTTCACAGGTGGGGGGCCACCACCAAGAAGGCCCTGTCTCTCGTCCCCACCAAGCGTGTTTGAGACAAAGGTGGGGCCAAGAGCAGGGCCTCCCCCGAAGATCTTAAACTCCGAGGTGGGACGTAGCTGGCTCCGAGGTGGAAATGTGGCGCAGCTGCCTGAGAGTCAGCTGCATAAGATCTCTGCTGACCAGAAGGTCATGAGTTCGAGGCCTGCCCGAGTCGGGGTGAGCTCTCGACCAATTGTGTAGCTCGTTGTCTGTCTATATATGTTGTATGTCTATGGCATTGAATGTTTGCCTGTATATGTGCATTGTAATCCGCCCTGAGTCCCCTGCGGGGTGAGAATGGCGGAATAGAAATGATGTAAATAAAGAAATAAATACGCTTTGACAGGTATGCTGGGCTGGAACCGTATAGGGTTTTATAGGTCAAAACCATCACTTTGAATTGTGTTCATCATCAAAAGTTGCCACTTTATTTTCCTTTTATTTTTACATATCGTCTTAATGGCAGGAAGAAACTAAAGGCCAGACAACTTCCAAAACATTGGAAAAAAGATAGGGAATGTATCTCTGTTTAGATTCTTCGTCTAGGTTAAAATACGAAAAAGGAAGTCCTGTCACAATAGCAAATAGTCTTGTGAGGCCCCTTCTACACTGCAATATAATCCAGACTATCCAAAAAGATCATCCACCATATCTACTTTAACTAGATTATATGAGTCTACACTGCCATATAATCCTATTCAAAGCAGGTAACAGGTAAACTGGATTTTTTAATGGCAGTGTAGAAGGGTCCATAGTATGTCTTTTTGCATGTTGGCATGTAAATTAATACAGTCCCACTAAATTGAGGGACCTTCCACACAGCCATATAACCCAAGATATCAAGGCAGATAATCCACTCAGGACCTTTCTAGACAGGCACTTTATTGCAGGATCTGATCTCAGGTTTTCTGTTTGTCCCAGATTATCTGGCAGTGCAGACTCATCCAATCTTCTTTAAAGCAGAAAACCTGGGATTAGATACTGGGATAAAGAGCCTTTCTGGAAGGGCCCTGAGTCCACACTGCCATATAACCCAGTTAAAAGCAGATAATGTGGGATTTCCTACAACTGCGTGGAAGGGGCCTGAGAGTCATGCAGTCTTTCTTTTTAAAATGGCATGTTGGTTTTTTAAGAATGTGTCAGTCTAAATACAAAGATGACCTCAGGTTTGCTTCATCACATACAGCCATCCCCCCCCCCCCCCAACTTGTTTTTATGTTTAAAGATATGACTGAAATTAGTACTGAAATTAGTAATGACATTTGTCAAAGAGATGTCTGTGGTATTGTGGTTTAAAAGCTCAGCACCCCAAAATCCATTGAAACCAGCTGCAAGATTGAAAAGTTATTTCATCGAAGGTCTGTGAAGTATTTATATTCACCCTTTGTAAAGTCTCTGATCCTAATTCCTGTATTAGTCCTACATAACTTCCATTGTATGTTTATATTGTAGAATCTATAGAGTGTCTCTGATCAGGTGTGGCATACTGAGATTCTAAAAAAGCTTATATTTCTCTTAAGAGAGTAATTCACCAGGTTTAGCTTCTGCTATCACAGTGTGACAGTAACAGTGCAACACAGCTTTCCAAAGTACAGGACCCCCATTAAAGTTTGCACCTGATAATACAGACTTCTGCCTTTCTTTACGATTTGATGTAGGTTTTTTTTTCTCCCCTCATCATAATTCTGAGGGTTTAAACTAGGGGCCTTCCACACAGCCATATAACCCAGAATATCAAGGCAGAAAATCCCACAATATCTACTTTGAAATGGGTTATCTGAGTCCACACTGCCATATACTCCAGTTCAATGCAGAAGATGTGGGATTTTATTCAGTTGTGTGGAAGGAGCCTAGATTTCCTCACATGATCTACATTAAGTAAGCTGCTTTGAGTCCTGGTTCCGAGGGAAAACATCGGATGTAAATGAAGATGATGAGGATAAGTGCTTTCCATAAAGAACAAGAGTAGTAGCACAGATTTTTGATAACTCTTTGCAAGGCCATTTATGGCCAAATGCATTTGCATTTATTTGACAACCCATTTAACTGTTATGATTGTTTTCTGAAGAATGTGATTTTATGGACATTTTAGTTTTTCTAAATATATTAATATAATACTCTATGTTAAATATGTTCTAAACTGGCCCAGATCTCTCTGCTTGGTTGTCTTAAAAGTATATATTTTGGAAAAATAATCTTACAGCGCACACTCACTCAGTATCACTTTATGATCTAGTTTCTGTGCTGTCACTTCCAATGCCAACTATGCAACTTTTCATTTCTTCTAATGATCTAATAGGTTACTCATGCCTGCATATAAGGGGCTTTACATCAAAACTATGCAAAGAAGTAGCACAATTGTGAACGAACCATCAAGGAGACTGAGATTGTCCAGGGAGGCCCTGCTCCCAGTTCCACCACCTTCGCCAGTGTCACTGGTGGGGATGGGGGACAGGACCTTCTCAGTGGTGACCCCTCATCTTTGGAATTCCCTCCCCAATGAGATCAGATTAGCCTCCACCCTCCTATCCTTTTGGGAAAAAACTCAAAACGTGGTTGTGGGACCAAGTCTTTGAGCAGTGGATGCAGCAACCAGACTGAGAGTGATTTTATGTAATCGGCAATGGACTGACTTTGGACAATGATTCTGAACCGGCAGAACTCGTTTACACAAATGTTTTAATAATTTATTTTAACTGTTGTTTAAACTGTAACTGTTTTACAATTTTTGTATTGGCCTCAAATGGTTGCCTGTTGTGAAGCTGCCCTGAGTCCCCCTTCAGTGGTGAGGAGGACGGGGTACAAATGTGCGAAATAAATAAATACTAAAGGATGCCAGTGCTAGTCTTGAGTTTTGACAAATGGGTAGACTGGATCTCTTCCACAAACAGTCTGAAGTGACACATTGTTCTCTTTTCTTTCAGGTGCTGATGGATGATCTCTCTCCGTGATCTTGAAGCCTTGACATGTGCATTTGATGTTTTAATTTCACTGGATTGTGTATAGTCAGCCAGTCTGTAAGGATGGCTCCTCAGTTCCGCAGTTATGTCTGGGATCCTGCTCTTATTCTCTCACAGATTGTGCTGATGCAGGCCATTTACTACAGCTCTCTGGGACTCTGGTTGGCTCTGGTGGACAGCTTGGTTCAAAACAGTCCTTCCCTTGACCAGATTTTCAGTTATGAGGTAAGACATTCTTGGGGGGGGGGGGGAGATGGAAGAAATCTGCATAGTTACAGGTGAATCAGAAGGCTTTGCAGGGAAATGCTGCAAGCGTATGTCATTGTTACCATCAGTGTTTTTTTGCCATCAAATCAACTTTCACTTCTGCCACCCCTTGAAATGAGAGACCTTCAAGAGCACTGCTCAGGGAGTAGTAGACTCGGGGCTATGTTTTCCTTGACTGAATTTATCCTCATGTAGTCTAGCCTTTTTCTGTTTCTGCTGCCTTCTGCATTCTGACCATTGTCATCTTTTCCAGTGTGTCACGTCATCTCATGATATGTCTCAAATGCAACAGCTTCAATTTAGTCATTTTGTCTTCAAGTGAAAGCTCAGGCCTTATTTACTCTGAGACCTATTTATTTGACTTTTAGGGAGTCGATCTGTCTTGTACCAGGTTTCAAATTAATGGATTTTCTTTCTGTGATATTTCTTAATTGTTCAGATATCATATATTTTAAACTGCGCAGCCCTGGGATTATTTGGAGTGCTAATTCAGAAAATTGTATTAGATAGACCACATCAGCTCTAGTTTCTTAGATGTGATTATCATGCTTTTCTATGGGAGAACAGATAGTGACTGGTATATGGCATATTTTCTGTATCTCAAAAAATAGAGATAATAGGAAAAAATAGTGTCATTTTTGGAATCAGCAGCTCAAATATACTCATGAACACAGCTAACATCTGAGGCACCAAAAGGTGTGTTGGTCAGTGTTATTGTTGTTCTGTTCCTGATACACTCTTTCCTTGTGACTGGAATATAAACAAGAATGTTTCTACTGTCTGGACTTTTGTTTTGCGTTCTAAATTTGGAGGCACCTTTTCATTAGAATTTGGATGGATTCTGTTTGTATAGCATGAAAACTGCTTTATTAATATGCCATCATGTTCATAGTTCTTTTAGAACAGCTTCCACTCCATTTTCTAGGATTGCAGATTCTTTACCAAAAGGCTTATGTTGAAGGAATCTGCCATTGTTTCATCTTTTTTGCTTAGTCCCTCAGTATATTGTTTTCCATTTCTTTTATATTGTGTTCTGATTATAAACATTCTACTGTTGCTTGATATGCAAACTCAGCTTTTAAATTCCCTTGTAGAAAATATCTCTTGTTCGTCCTTCTGTTGTTGTCTTATTTCTTTTTATCTTTGCTTATTATATTCCATGTGTTCTTGAGTACAAGTTGCTGAGCAATTGCATTAAGGATTCTGTTTCTATTTCTGTCAGTTTTACATTTGTTTTTCATCTTTCTTCAACAGTTTGAAGAGTTTCATCAGCAATCCATTCAGGCTTTTCTTTCCTTTTGACTATGCACATGTCCGTTTGGCAGTCTTTCCTGATAATTGCCTTGGTTTTAGTCTAGAGTTCTTATTCCTGGTTGATATGCTTAGTACTTCAAATCTTCTTTTACGTGGTCTTTACATACTATCAGGATTGTATTTTGGGACTGTGATTGATTTATTGCTCTTCTGTCTTGCAAATTTTGACATTATCATTTAATGTTCTATACCATAGGCTGCTCCTCATCTTGCTTTTGCATAGATAATGAAATTACTCCTTCTTCTGTTTCCCATTACTCAGGGCCCTTCCAGACAGGCCCTATATTCTGGGATCTGATCCCAGGTTTTCTGTTTATCCCAAATAATCTGGCAGTGCGGACTCATATAATCCAGTTTAAAGCAGAACACCTGGGATCAGATCCTGGGATATAGGGCCTGTCTGGAAGGGCCCTCAATCAGTTTGATTTCTATACTGAACTTTCTGTGACATCCATATATATATTCTTCTTGAGCAGTGATTCCTAAACTGTTTCAGTCATGGAACCCTTCAGAAGACACACACACGTATACACTGATTTTTCTGTGGTACTCTAACACTATCCCTAAGCATTGTGAACACACAAGGTTCTCCCTTCTTTCATCTACAGTTATTGCCTGGGTGTTTTGTATAAAGTAGCAATTTTGGAAATAGAAAACATTTTAAATATAACCACTAACTTTTATTTTAGTAACAAGAGAATATTAGGTATAAGCCCAAACATTTATTTTGGTTCAGGAAAATATTGGAATCACACTTAAGATGATAAAGAAATTGTTTCATTTTTTGTACTTAAAATAGTCTTGAAATTGGGCTTTATATCTTGATAGCTGAATATGCAAATCTTCATTCAGAAATGGGAAAGACTGATAGAAAAGGTAGAAGGAAAAGAGAGATATAAAGTGCTGAACCATTCTCTTTGTACGATTGCTCAATTAAATTAATAGTTGAAATAAGATAAGTATTGTTCCCTGAGGGAGGTCCGAGTGGGGAGAAGAGGGGAGGGGGAAATCGTATTTGACATAAGGGCAAGGTAAAGGGATGTAGTATAAGATTATTAAGAAGTAACAAGTGATATGTATATGTAATGTAACCTAATATTCAAAAATGAAGTTTGATGTGATGTTACTGTACTGGTGTCAATAAAATATTTTTTTTAAAAAAAATCTGAGCAGCATCCAGCTTTCTCCTAAATTTCTTTTTGGTGTAAGTATAAGCTGAAAAGCCTGATTCACATTAATAGGTGGACCTGAAGGGGAGTAGAGCTTGGGTGGCCTTTCTGGTGTATTAGTCCTCCCCAAACATCATTCAATGCTACAGATTCAAATTTCATTTTTAAGGTAGAGGTACATTGAATTTCATGGTCATACTCAGGCAAGGATTCCACAGAATACTGTTTGGAAACTGCTGTTCTTGAGCATCTGTTACCTTGGAAACCCTGTAGTGAAATTGTTTACTTTCCTTATAGTTGACTGTAGGGTTAGTAAAATAATAATATAAACACTGAAAACTACAAAATGCTCTTAAAAGAAACATTTGAAAAAGAAATGATGAAACAATTCCCAAAGGAAACGAGATATTGCTGGAAAATGAGACCAGCCGATCAGAAGCCACTCAAATAGCCACTGGGGAAGAGCAAAGGACACGTACAAATAGTGTTGTGTCTAATGATGCAGCTGGACTAATGCTGAAAGAATGTGAACTGCTGATACGCTCAGATGTGAAAGTACAAAGCTGTACAGCACATAGAATTAAATCATGGAATGTGGAAAACATGAATCAGAGTAAGTTAGGCATTGCAAAGTTTATTGATGCGTTAGAAATGCTTCCAATTTTTACTGTAACTATAAGGATGCAACAGTAAACAATTTCACTGGCTGTTTTCCATAACAAGCTAAATTAGTTTACAAACGCCTGAAAGTTTTGTCAGATTATGTTACCTAAAGTAACTAGATTTATCATTTGCATTATAGAGCAAACTGATTTTGTTGATGTAATTAGTAACCGTTTTCTAGTTTCTTTTTCAAATGTTTCTTCTAAGAGCATTCAATAGCTTTCAGTGTTTATGTTATCCTCTTACAAACACTACCATGTTTTGTTCTTCAAGAAAGTAACTGAAATCAATTGAAATCAGTCAGCATTTCAACTAGTAGCATGCTAACATTTTGCATCATCATAATGAGCAAGAACAGTTTAAAACACTTCATTGCATAACAAAATTAATTTCTTTTGACACTTTTATTTCCAAGCTCTGACACAAATATTACCATTTGTGGAGAAATACTGCTACAAATAGGGCTTCTGGTGGTGCAGCAGGTTAAATCGCTGAGCTGCTGAACTTGCTGATTGAAAGGTTGACGGTTGGAATTGGGGGAGCGGGGGAAGCTCCCGCTGTTAGGCCCAGCGTCTGCCAACCTAGCAATTCAAAAACATGCAAATATGAGTAGATCAATAGGTACCGCTTCTGCGGGAAGGTAATGGCACTACATGCAGTGCCGGCTCTTCGGCTTTGAAATGGAGATATTTTGACTATATTTGGGCTAGATGCGTACAATAAAATAGCATTAGAGGGGCCTACAAACATCACAACTACTACTTTTTTTCCTTCCTCTTCCTTTTTTCCATCCTCCCCTTCTACTTCTATTTATGCCTTAATCAAGATCCAAAGGGCCTTCCATTTGTAAATTCCTCTAGGTAATCCAGTGCTATAGGATAGTATTCCTTGTCCAAAAGACCATCGTAGTTCTGACCTAGAGAACCTAGAGAGGTCCACAGACACTTCCAGAAAAAATATTTAAGACTCTGGACATTGAGTCCGTTGATAAGGCAACCATTGCATGTGCACAACTTGGATAAATGTATGTATGTATTTATTTATTTATACTTTTATATCCTGATCTTCTCTACCTCCGTAGAGGGACTCAGTTAGGCTCAATATTATGAGCCATGTTAGACAAAGCGAAACTGTCACCACAGGTAACAGGCAGTGCCAAACAGCAGCTAGTTAAATCTGTGTTGCATCTTGCCCTATAGTCTGCTGCTTTCAATTGTGATGAAGAAAGCATCCTCCCACTAGTGCTCAGGAAATGTTTACTGCCAGTCCAGTTAGCTTTTATATATAAAAAGGGAGAAGGGTCTCCACATCTGGTCCTTCTTAGGCCAGCCCTTCTGGGAGCCTTTATCTGAAAGTAGCCCAAGACTCAGTGTCCTTTGATTCCAAGAGCCATGTTCCCTGGGAATTTATTTATTTTCAACATTTGTATCATGTCTTTCTCACCCCAAAGGGGTCTCAGGGCGGCTTACATAATTGGCATTATTCTATGCCCAAACAACAATATCAACTAAAAACAATTAAACAACAATTTAAAACAACATTAAAACAACATATGTAAACATTAGACGACTATTGTGCATAGATACAAAGCCAGATAGTCAAATAAATCATATTCATCAATCCAGGGTCTGTTCCAACTGTATTGCACAGATAATTATACTGGGCCAAATGCTTGCTCCCAAAGCCACTTGTTTGTGAAATGACCAGAGGGAAGGGACTGATTGAATCTCACTAGAGAGGGAGTTCCACAGTCAAGGAGCCACCACCGAGAAAGGCCTGTCTTGTCTCCACCAGTCGTACCTGCGAAGGTGGTGGGACCAAGAGCAGGGCCTCCCCAGAAGATCTTGTTTATTTATTTGTTTATTTATTTATTTCAATTTTATATACCGCTCCATCCCAACAGGCTCGGGGTGGTTTACATAAGGCAGCATTAACAATAAAACCTCTGGGAAGCTCCAGTTCTCCTTGTCTTTCTGCCTTTGAAACAGCAAGATTAAATATTTGTTCTGTTGAGACTGAATTTCACATCCTTCTCAATGAAATTCAATCATAGTCAGTCTTTCGGTATTTATGAATATTCTTAATAAGGAATTTATTTGCCCCATTCCTGATTAATTTTTAAAATTTACTTATCCAATCTCTCTGCAAATTAAATTTGTTTTTCTTTCAGAATTTGAATAATGTGCTATTTAGACTTTACTGTGGATGACATGTATAGAAACAGAAGAGCTCAATGCATGTTGAACCATCTTGTTTATCTTTATAATACTGTACAGGTTTTGGGATTTTCCACCTCACCTGGGAGGCTTGCCATGATGGCTTTTATCCTGAATGCACTTACGTGGTAAGTCACCATTTTGATTGCTGACATTTCTAAGAATAAGTATTTTTAGCAGTGATGAAATCAGGGATTGGACTAGTTCTGAAGTGTCCTTTGCGGGAAACAGAGTTATTCAAATGATCTGTGTTGTTTAAAATTGCGAAAATAAGGAATGAAATGTCTGGTGGAGTTTGGTTGCATAACCTGCTGTGAATGTTACAGTTCCAGAAAAAAACAATAATTATATATGTGAATATGTGTGTGTGTGTTTTCCTTCACAGTGCCATAGGCTTGCTGTATTTCATTCGACGAGGGAAGCAGTGTTTGGATTTCACTGTCACGGTTCACTTCTTCCACTTGCTAGGCTGCTGGATTTACAACGCACACTTTCCGACTGCTCTAACCTGGTGGCTTGTACATACTGTTTGCACGGCACTCATGGCTGTGATTGGAGAGTACCTCTGTATGCGAACAGAACTGAAGGAAATCCCATTGAATTCAGCCCCTAAATCCAACGTATAGACTGTCAGAGGTACCACCCCTCACTGTCAGCTTTAGCATCTGGGTACTAAGATGTTGTACATGAGAATGCAGTGAAGAAACCCGATAGGTCAATTTGGATGGCTTGAGAACCCACATTTGGAAGGCTGGGGGTGTAATGCTTCCATGTGCACGAGAGTGTTATTTCAATATCATACCTCTTTCTCCTCATGTAGACGTATCCATTTTGCTCCAGCAGCACATTCAATGACGGACATCAAAAAATATAACCATAGGAACAGACAGTGGACTGTTCTCGAGGATTCGTGTGCTGAACACTGGATTGTGAGGATCCTAGCCCTGGTTTTCTGTAGCATGGACACCATCTAGGTAGCTGACTCCAGGCAGTTTGCAATGAAAATGTGAGATTGTTTCCCCCCCTGTCCCTCTGAATTACTTCCAACAGTCCTTTGAATTGAAAATCAAGGAGATAAAACAGTATAAGTGGATGTGGTGCTGTATTTCTCACTTGGCTGCTGTGGTGCTAGAAGGTTTGGCTCAATGCAGGGAGAAAGTGATCATATTTATTGTATTGGGAAAAATAATATTTGAAAGGGTTTTTTTTTTAAAAAATCAACTTTTTATTGGGACATTACAATTTATTGACCAGTCAGGATTACATTGTGGATTAAAGGGTGCTGTTGTATAGAAATGTAATTCAGGGAACCATGATTCTGAAACATTAAATTTACCAGCTCTGAGGAGATAAAGAGTACATAAGAAGTCAGCCAGCCAGCCAGGCTTGTTGACCACATCTGGCTAGGTATTTCTGATTTCAGAGTAGGATAGATATGCTTCCAATGAGCCTTTTTATATTACAATGAATGTATTTCCATAAAGATCTGAGGCTTTCTGCTTATCACCAGATTCTAATATTTATTAACCAAGGACACACTTTCTCTGCTGCAGGATGTTGTGTGGAACATTTGTTTTTTTAAAAAAGGATTACTACCAAAACTTAATCACATTTAAAAGGAACTTAACTCCACACTCGATTTTAGTTGTCTCCTATTAACATAAATCTGAGTAACTGCTTAACTCCCTCCTTTTACAAGGGAGGGTTGATCTGCAATGCCCAATTGTAACTGTTCTGTTTTCATTTCTGTCACTGAACTTCTCCTTGTATGTAAATATTTGTGAATGTCATTAGTTTGTATAAATTATATTGGTAAGTTAATGCTTGGTTTGTAATGAATAGAGGGAACATTTTACAAAGAGAACTTGATAAACCATCTCTCCAAATGTGCCTGTTGGATTCCATTGATACTGCACCTGATTGTCTTTTGCAGGTAGAAGCTCTTGTCAAGGTTGCATCTTTTGTTCATTATCTTCAGGAATTGGTGTTTTTTTAAAAGTCTTTATTGAATTTCACAAAATGCAAATATAAACAGTAAACATTATTTTCAGGAATTGTATTGGGAAGAAGGCAGGACTTTTCCTCCTCAATTTTTACATTTCAAAAATATCTCTGTCTTGTGTGACTTCAAGTTGTTTCCAAATTATGGTAACCTTACAAAGAATCTGAGAGCCCCCAGTGGCGCAACAGGTTAAATCACTGAGCTGCTGAACTTGCTGACCAAAAGGTTGGTGGTTCGAATCCATAGAGTGGGGTAAGCTCCCGCTGTTAGCCCCAGCTTCTGCTAACCAAGCAGTTTGAAAACATGTAAATGTGAGTAGATCAATAGGTACTGCTCTGGCAGGAAGGAAACGGCGCTCCATGCAATCATGCCGACCACATGACCTTGGAGGCATCTACAGACAACGCCGGCTCTTCAGCTTAGAAATGGAGATGAGCACCACTCCCCAGAGTCAAACATGACTAGACTTAATGCCAGGGGAAACCTTAACCTTTACATTGAATCTATCACAAGGATTTCTTGGCATGATTTGTTCAGTGGGGTATGCTTTTGCTGTCCTCTGAGGCTGGGAGATTTGCCCAAAGTCACCCACTTGGTTTCCATGGATGAGTGAGAATTTAAGCCCTATCAGAGTCATAGTCCAACACTCAAAACTGTTACCATGCTGTCTTTCATCAATACCGTTAAGTGACAGTTCCTTCTTATATTAATATATTATACAGAACAACATGTCACTTTGCTTCCACAGGGTGGCACTGTTGTCTTCTGAGTGCTGTCCAATGTGTAAAAAGGCATCGCTCCTGCTGAACATTACATATGTAGCCATCTCTTTCCAATAGTTTCTTCTCAATGGAAAACTTTTTTCTGGTGATTTTACAACAGCATTTCATAAATATTTAGAGCTTGGAAGTGTTACTCTTTGGAACTAGTTTTTTTATGTCAGGAGCGACCCAAGAAACTGCAAGTGAAAGAATTGGCCGCCTGCAAGAATGTCGCCCAGGAGATGCCCAGATGTTTTACCATCCTGTGGGAGGCTTCTCTCATGTCCCCGCATGGCAAGCTGGAGCTGACAGACAGCAGCTCACTCAACCTTCAGGTCAGCAGTCCTGCTGGCACAAGGGTTTAACCCATTGCACCACCATGGCTCTTCTGGAACTTCGGTTCCCATAAATCCTCACATGCTGACTCAGAGTTGTACTCCTAAGTAATAAATTTTCCAAACAGTGGCAGGAAATGCCATTTGAAGTTATCTATACTCAAGCAGTTTAGTATTGTCAAATTATGAAACCAATGGTTCTCCAACAACTTAAGCAAAGGTCCTTCATGGGTTGGCTTCCAGATGGCCTTTCAACTTTAATGGCAGGTTTTGAGCCAGGGAGTGTTTCCTCAATATGGAAACCAAATGTTCTGGATTACAGCTCTCAAAATTTATCACCAGTGCTGCCAGTGTTACTCAGGCGAAAAAAAATTAAAATGGAGGACACCATAAGGTAAGATGAAAGAATCTCATACAGATAAGTGATATGTTCTCCTGCCCAGTATTTTGGGCATGGTGATGATTTTACGTAACCAGCAATACATACCACTGTAACATTAGTTGCAAACCATCAAGAGTGGTACTCTGATTTGATCTTTCTGCCCCAAAGGTCCCTAAGGTAGTATACAATTTTCAGGAACAAACAGTGAAATTAAGAACAAAGAAAGTCCATCATTATACTGTGCAGAGAACAAAATGAAAATGAAACTCTTCAAATATGAGCCTAAGTAAAACAATATTTTTGACTTACCGGAAATCTGATTTTGTTCAGGAGAAAGATTCTGAATTGTGTCAGTTAAAAAAGAAAATTTAGTATTGTGTTGATCTTCTTGATGTTGGTAAGGAGATCAATAAAATACTGAATTTTCCCTTGCCCTTTGGAAGGACAGGGCTTTTGAAGAATGCTACAAATTATGGGGAGATTCACATGGAAGCAGAAAGTATTCACACATCTTGACTCCCCACCATTAGGAACTTAATAAATAAGACTTGCAGCCTTGAATTAGGCCAGAAATGAATTGGGAGCTGATACAGGTAGCAGAAGAACATTGTGTTATGGTCTATGAAGCATATACAAAGTGCTCTCACTGCTTTATTTTTTGCTCTAACTACGTTTTTTTAATCGCTTCAAGGGCAGCCACAAGAACAGCAAATGAAGAAACTAAAATGCATAGAACCAATATACAGTCAGCCCCAAGTTACAAACAACATGGTTCTGTAGGTTTGTTCTTAAGTTGTGTTTGTATGTAAGTGAAAACAGGTTTTTTTTAAAGTGTCACTCCAGTCAAGTGCGTGTGTATAAAAGCTTTGGGTAGCATAGGGATGGGTTAACATCCTTGTGTTTGTTTTGCTGAGGGCACCGCTATTCGGAAGATTTCACCTCACTTTCTGTGGAAACAAGGACTGGTGAGAAAGCTTCAGTAGAGACACCTTTTCTCCATGATAACACTTTCAGGAGTGATTTTTCCCTTCCTCGGGGTTGATTTCTATCACCTGTTATCGCACTCCCGTTCTTAACTACGAGTGATTTGTAAGACGGATGTTTGTAACTTGGGGGCTGCCGGTATAATATTTATTATATCAGACAAATTTATATTCTTTTTTGCTATTTTGTGCTTCAAACCCTAGTGGCCATCTGTTCTTTAGTTTTTCTAAAGACAAGTAATAAGTATGACCCAACTTGCCTCTTAATAAAAGCATGTACATCAGTGGGGCTTACTTTCAGTCAAATGTATCAGATTGTTCCATAGATCATCTTGCCACCGTATTTATCTCATGAAGCCCACTTCTCTTTGTGCTTTGAGCAGTTTTTTCTGCATTGATAGGTCCACAGAGCAGGCAGCTGTCAGCGCTTGAGGAGTTGCTCCCAAAAAATGTTTCCACAACAGCCGCTTCTGTTCCAGAGTCTGTTGGCAAATATTTCATTCAGCAACTTTATATTTTGATAGGAACAAAAATGAGAACAGTCATTTTTATTTTCAATTTCATTTAATGAACAAGTTGTTTTTGTTCTGGAGTGTAAGTGACCATATGACAGTTTATAACAATTGTACATGAAATATGAGATAAACATTGCTAATCATTGTATCCCCCGAAGACCTGTACCTCCATCTCAGATTGGAAAAGTAGATCTGACTAAAAACCTTGTGGATTTAAAGGCCAATGTGAAGCATTATCTAATCCATGTTTTATTCATGTGATTGTCTGACCCAGTTATATATTTATGGCTCACACCACAAAAGGTGTGTGGATTAAAAAAAAAACCTGAACCCTCCAATTTCTCTATTTTGTCAACTGAATTTCATTTTTAATCCAACTCTAATTTCTAAAATGAGCCATTCTAAAGAAAAGTGAGGGGCACGTGGAAAAATGGGGCATCCAGAGGGACTTCCATGATTCCATAACATTAAGCCACTCCATTTAAATTAGTGTCAAACTGTATTAATTCCAAGATGTATGTGTACCCTAAGTGACAGGATGCAGGGCATACAGCCTGACACGGTTTGCACGTGTCCTTCCTTTCCACGGATAGAAGCAGTTTGATAAGCAGAAAAAAGGGGCTGAGATGCGCAAGTTCTGAAGTTTGGTTCCTGGCATCTCACATTAAAGACCTTTTGTATAAGATCCTGCAGTAGTTAACTACAGTTATAGTGTAATGCTGTCTCATATGCTCACTTGCAGATGGCCAATTCTCTCACACCAGAAGCAACTTGCAGTTTCTCAAGTCACTCCTGATATGGGGAAAAAGCTCACTGGATTAAACCCTTGTGCCAGCAAAACTGCTGACCGAAAAGTCAGCAATATGAATCTGGGGAGCGAGGTGAGCCGTTGTCGGTCAGCTCCAGCTTCTCATCAGGGGACATGAGAGAAGCCTCCCACAGGATGGTAAACATCTGGCTGTCCCTGGATAGCGTCCTTGCAGACCAACAATTCTCTCACACCAGAAGCGACTTGCAGTTTCCCAAGTTGCTCCTGATACTAGAATATATAGAGAGAGAAAGGGGGGGTGAGGGGGGGAGACTGACTCTGCAAATGCAGTAAGCAAAGCAGTTGAGATGTGGAGTAGTTGCAATATGTGGGCTGGTCAACATGGTTGACACTGGGCTAGAACTATGTAAAAACACAGGTCTTAAAGCAAAAAGATAATTTACATACAACTGGTCCACTAACAAAGACAGAATACCCACCTCTTCCAGTTCCTTCCAGCAGATGCACATCACCATAAAATTGCAAAACAACCTTTCTGTCTTTGAATATCTTCAGTTTCAAGATCACCAGCATATAATCCGTCAGAAAAGTAGGAAAGAACAACATTGGTCTCAGGAAGAAAAGCTTCTTCATAAATGCAGGTAGATACAAGTGCAAATGTTCCATTTTACAAGTAGACCTGAGATTCCATCTGCGTATCAGGCATCTTTTAGTGATATCCATCTGAAGCTATAATCCAATGTAGTTTACACTTTTACAACATACAGTTGTTTGGATCATGGAATTTCTGTGATCATGTGTTCAAATGCAACTGTACAGATCAGTAAAAGCAGTCTATCCAGATTAATATTGAAATGCAGCCATATATATCTGACAGTAGATATTTCTTGAGACTGAAATATTGTGTGAGTGTTTCTCTGGGGGAAATCCAGCACTGATGGCTTCAAAGATTTCAGGTGGCTCGCTTCGATCTCCCATGTTTTCTGTTCAAAAATGGTTTCTCGTAAATTTTCACACAGGTGTGTTATCTTAAGGTTTAATAGATGTGGGAAGAGTCAATACAACAACATGAGAGTAGTTTCACCAGGGCATATCCAAACTAGCAGATTAAGTTGTGAAAGGCATTGATGCCATTTGTGCCATACAAACTTCAGTTGGTTAAATATTCAATTTAACATCTTAAAGTGGCCAAGATTGAACTGGAGCCTACCGCACTTCCTATTTATAACCCAGATTATACTCTCGGTTTTACTGGACAAACTGTTTTAAAACTGTTTGATGTTTTAACCCTTTGGTGTTGTGCCAAAGTGCCAATTCACTAAACAAACAAATAATAATAAAATAATAAGATTACTGGACAAACTAAAGATTAGGAAATGTGCCAATTCACTAAACAAACAACTTTAACAGTATTTAGCAGAAAATTTGGAAACAAACATCTGAATACAGTTGCAGAGATGCTCCTTGTAACCAAAGTGACCGTATTACTGATGCTTAATAACAACATAGTTGGAACTTGCATGGAGCCAAGATTCAGAGGGAGAAAAATATATACATCTGTACATAGTTGCAGAACTGCTCCTTTTATAAGTTAAGCCAAGTGACCATAAGAGTGATGCTTAATATTGATGGAGTTGGAATTTGTATGGAGCTGAGGTTCTGGGAGTTAGGTGCGCAGAGGTCGAAAAGGCTGCCTTGAAATTTGATCTTTGTTGATTCCTTTTTTAACATCTCCCAGATGGTCACTGCCTCCCTCTGGCACTCCCAAAGGGCAGTCATGGCGCAAGTATGAAACTCATCCCAATATCTGCAGCAGGAGGAGAAAGAGGATTCTGTTAGTTCCTTGACATCAAACAAAAGCAGACAGGCATGGTCTGTACATGAGGAACACATGCCCTGGTACCTGGACCTTGGAGCCGCGGTGGCACAATGGATTAAACCCTTGTGCCGGCTGAACTGTTGACCTGAAGGTTCGAATCCGAGAGACAGGGGAAGCTCCTGTCTGTCAGCTCCAGCTTTCCATGCAGGGACAGGAGAAACGCTTCCTACAGAATGGTAACACATCCAGGTGTCCCCTGGGCAACATGTCTGCAGACAGCCAATTCTCTCACACCAGAAGCGACATGCAGTTTCTCAAGTCGTTTCTGACACAATAAAAAAACCTGGACTTTTTCGCCATATGAGTAAGCCTAGGAAAACCCTACAAAATCCAGGAATTGACATAAATTAACAGGCATTTTGGTGGTATGCACAAACATATACACATTCAGTGCAGTGTCTGGTCTCACCCTTCCTAGAGTGATTCTGTCTTCTAGAAAAAGATCACTATGGCACCAAATGACTGTGGTTTAATCACTAGATGGCACTAGATGCCCTGTACTGGTTTTTCTGGATGAACAGAGAAGGTGAGTAGTGAATGCTTGTAAGCTTGTATATGTATGCATGAGAAGGGTGTGAACACTATAGATATGAAAGGCTTGTGTGATAGAGAGTTGCAGAGAAGGAGAAAGAGAAGGACATTTTAAAAAGTGAATGTTTGGTGTGGGAGGTGTATATGAGTGTATATCTCAATTGTATGAATGGTGTATATGAGTGAATGGGGTGCACACTGCTGGCATGCCACTGATAGAAGAGACCTTTCATTTGACAATTTGACCCCTGAGTTTCCTAGCTTAGTTCCCCACTCCTAATTGATTATGCTTTGTCATCAAACACACCCAGATAGTAAAAACTGTCTATAAAAACAACTTGCTTTGGATTTCCTGCCTTCTAATCAATGCAAACATTATTGTTACTGTTTCGTATTTTCAAGTCATTTCAGACTCATGGTGACCCTAACGCATGGGATTTTCTTGGCAGGATTTGTTCAAAGGGAGTTTGCCCTTGCCTCCTGAGGCTGAGAGACTGTGATTTGCCGAAGGTCACTTAGTGTTTTCCCATAACAGAACACGGATTTGAACAATGGTCTCCAGAGTCCTAGTCCAATACTCAAACCACTATACCACATAGGCTGTCAAATAACCTGAGCAATGTGGAGAAAGGTAAAATGCTCCCTTATATTTTTTGGGACTTGGCACATACCATAATTGGTGCAATAGTTAGTGAAGAATTGAATTCTTATACTAGACTTGCTGCTGCTGCTGATAATAATAATAATAATAATAATAAACACAATGCAGAACAGAAGAGAAAACCGCCAAAAGAAGGCTCTCCATAGACGGTTCCTGGAAAAAAAACAGAGCCAAATTGATAAAGAAAAAACACGGATGTGGTTCACAAATGGACCTTTGAAAAAGAAGACAGGGGGCCTTATTCTGGCAGCCCAAGAACAAACCATTACAATAAATGAAAAGTCGACCACAGATCCCAAGTGTAGACTCTGCAGGGAAGCAGATGAAACTATAGATCACATCCTCAGCTGCTGCAACAAGATCGCACAGACAGACTACAAGCAGAGACAACACCATTACTCAGATGATTCATTGGAACTTGTACCACAAATACCATCTGCCTGTGACAAAGAACTGGTGGGACCACAAGCCTGAAAAGGTTACAGAAAATTAACATGTCAAAATACCCTAGGACTTCCATATTTGTCAGACAGAGTTTTGGAGCACAACACTCCTGACCTCACGATCATGTTATAAAACAAAGTATGGATTGTCAATGTTGCAATCCCAGGTGACAGCAGGATTGAAGAGAAACAACTGGAAAAGCTGATATGATAGAAGGATTTAAAGATTGAATTGCAAGGACTGGCACAAGCCAGTAAAGGTAGTCCCAGTGGTGATTGACACACTGGGTGCAGTGCCTAAAGACCTTGGCCTGCACTTAAACACAATCAGCGCTGATAAAATTGCCAGCTGCAAAAGGCCACCTTAATGGGATCTGCACACATTATTCACCGATACATCACACAGTCCTAGACACTTGGGAAGTGTCCAACGTGTCATCTTGTTTACTGTGGATTCATCTTGTGTTTCTAATGATGATGATGATTTACTTATATCCCATCCCCTCTCCCCAATGGATCTCAGGGTGGCTTACAACAAGAGAAAACAATGTACATACTCTCATAGATAATATCATGTCCTCATAATAGAAAAACAGGTTCTATTTTTGCATAAGTAGTGATTTCAGATCCCATCAGGATCTGTTATACTAAAACAAGAAACGTCTAACAAGCACCTTCCGCAACTTGGCTGTGTTAGATTACAACCCCTCATCTCCAACTGTTCAATGGCAATTATTATCATCAGTCCTGGTAGATACTGGCTAGGGTTGATGGTAACTAGTCCAATAGAGCTGTATGTGCCAGGTTGGGAAGCCTTTTCCAGGACTGTCTCTGTGCAATCATGAAACAACACTGTTTGTTTGTTTGTTGTTTTAGCTTTGGTCATTTATCCAAATACCAGCTGCAAAGAGCTCATTAAATAGAACTATTGTGGCAGAATAAATAAGATCCTGAGATCATGATGAGAGAAGCTGGTGCCAAACTAGGTTACTTTTGTCTTATAACAGAGACTTTCCCCTGAACCTTACATAAATATGGTGGAGGAAAGCAATAATTCACTTAGGGGGCAATTCTAAGTGACATTGAAAATTGACACTTTCCAAAAGTGTCAATTTTCACTTAAGGTTGTTTTCTGCCTCTCACTATAGACATCTTTCCACTGAATAACTGCTATTCCCCAAATGCCTCTGGGTTTTTTGAGGTCTCCATCTGTTCAGTAAGACAGACCAAGGCCACATGACTTATCAGATTCTTAAGGGAATGTTGCACAAATTTAAAAAAACAAAGAAGGCAAATAATTTCATAGTACGGTGCTTCCAGGGGCATCAATTATTCCGATCTCCATATCTGTCACTGACTATCCTATTCTCACTACCAGCAAGGGTGCAGGGATTCGAAACCACTGTGTTTCTGATACATGACAGCAGGAAAGAAAGCAATCAAGCCGTGTCCTGGATTTGTCTTTCTCCTGGTGGGAAAACAGGCAAAATTAAGTCTTGCATTACAATGTGGAGAGCTCTACAGACTCCACATTTTTTCCCTTTTTTGTTGTCCATCAACAAAAGCTATATTTAATGATCTACCACAAATATTGATGTATAAGTCAACCTCATGTATGAGTCAAGGTCAGATTTGGGGACTATGAGATGGTTCCTTTTTGATACAAGACAGTACTCACATTGACCTAGAGTTAAATCAACCCAGGTTCTGGGGGTTGATTTTTTTGACTAAAATGTATAGATTGTTATTGTCGTATACCTTCAAGTCATTTCAGCTGCAGGGTAGATGGCCTTGGAGGGCTACATCTGGCCTTTGGAGAGCCTGCTCTAGACTGTGAATGCTTTGCTCCATGCCAGATTTCATTCATACGTATATGTGCATATATGCGCATGCGCACTCAGACACACAAGACTAACAGTGCATAGCATAATACACAATTGATTAGTATCAGCACGACTGCAGTCATATGCATGGCTATTTGGGAGCAAGCTCTAATTACTTGGCGGTGTTTATTCTGTTTAGTCTGTAAAACACACTGAGCTTGAACAAATGTCTTCAGCCAGCTGAAATGCAGTGTTTAATTTTAAAATTAGAAAAGCAACACATCATGCAAAGAAGTGCTACCATTTAAACTCCTGCAGGCATTTAAGAATATAATTGCATTATAAAGATATCCAGTCTGTGGTTGATTATTTTCATAATTCTGTGGCGTGTTCTCTCTGCCGTTTGTAATAGCAGTAAAGCCTGCAATTAGTATTATCTTTTTATTCACCTTCCAGAGTAAGGAGGCTCTGTCAATTTCTCTACATGTTAATAAATATCATTAATCCTAATCGGTCCTGAAGCTGCACTCCATCATAATTTGCCTTCAATACACAATTGTTGTTATTATGCATGTTATTATCTCATGTTTTCTACACTACAGTGCCATAGGCTTATCCCTGGACTGAATCACTGGGTAGAGATCCCACAAACCATTTGGTGGGGATATGTAGAAATGTTACTTTGTTAGCCAAATGCAGTGCATAGCTGTTTGAGAAAGAGAAAATAAATTCATGTTATGTTCATTTTCAAATATCTGTCAGGGCGATCTCTCAGTCTTGAGAGTTCCATTCTTTACAGTACTTTATATCACAAATGATTGTGCTGCCTAGGAATCGACTGATAACACACTTAAACTGAATCAGTATAATAATCATAAGCTTTGCTATTTACCACCTTGAATGATAAGCACAGAGTTTAGAGAAATTGCTAAATAATTACTAAGAAGATTAAGAAAAACCCAGAAATGTGCTTATTGGGTTTGTTTCATGAGAGAATTGGCAAAGATGATGTAGAAATTTTCCAATATAGTTATGTGGCAGCGAGAATTATTATAGCAAAATCATGGAAGGGGAAAAAATGACTACTTTTTTTTTCATGTCAGGAGCGACTTGAGAAACTGTAAGTCTCTTCTGGTGTGAAAGAAGTGGATGTCTGCAAGAATGTTGCCCAGGGGATGCCAACTACTTATTAAGGATTGGAGAAGAAAAATAATAGAGTATATCCAAATGGCCAAGCTCTCCAATGACTTAAGAGGAGGAAACAAAGAAGAATTTGCTTGAAATAGAGACTGGCCTTTGGATATTTAAAAAAGAAGTAAAAAAAGAAATAGTCAAACAGGGAATTTATTAGTGTAATGATAAGAATTGATTTTTGTTAGACACTTGTTCCATTTGGTGTGGTGTCGGAAGTCATGGGTGGTGGTTCATGGGTGGGAATGGAGAGGTGGCCAGACTGGGGAAACAATACTTGTATTTTAATTGTTGAATCTTGAAGTTTGTATATTGTTATTATTGTTTTTCTCACATATCACAATAAAAATGTATACAAAAAGAAGAAGAAACGCTTTCTGGACCATAACTCCTAGAATTCTCAACTACCATGACCATTAGATGTCCTGGCTTGTGGATCCTGAAAGTTGTAGTCCTAAAAGTAACTATTCCAAGCTCAGGTAGTACAATTGTTCAGTATGGTAACTAAGAAACTCAGCTACAAATTAGAAAGTTTTTGATTCAAAATATTCTTCTCCCATGAACTGTCTATCACTGGGCAAGTTACTTTCTCTGCCTCAGACTCCTCTATCCAAACTTCCACCACTATCTACAATATGTGGGATAATAATATTGAGTAATCCAAAGGACAGCTGCAAGGCCAGAAAAAGGCAATATTACATTTGGCTATGGTCTCAAGTGTCTTATTGTGAAGATGCAGACTAAGGACTTGTCTACACTGGCCAAAACAAAAACATTAACACTGCAGATGGACCAAGGGGATGACTGCCCGCATGATGCTCAGAAGTTTCCAGTGAGTATTGGAGAAGGGTTTGTTTTGTTTTTATTTGTTCATTTGTCTGTTCGTTTGTTCTAAGGTGATTTAAAATCATCATCTCTGACCACTGGGCATGTTAACTGGAGCATCTAACTGGCTTCTAATTAGAGCTAATTATAGGGAGCACACAACTTCCCTATTAAAGCAGCTCCACTGGCTGCCAATAACTTTCCAGTCCCAATTCAAGGTGCAGATAATGGCCTACAAAGCCCTAAATAGTTCGGGCCCCACCTATCTTTGTGACCACATCTCCCCTTATAAACAAGTGCAAACTCTAAGATCTGCCAGGGAGGCCTTACTCTTGCTCCCGCCATCACCACAAGCATGGCTGGTGGGGATGAGGAAGAGAGCTTTCTTGGTAATGCCCTCCCTCCACAAGACTTGTTTGAAGTTTGAATCTGAAAACCTGGATATTCCAACAAGCATTTGAGAATGACTAGTCCCTACTCATAAATGCCCAGTCCCTAGCTTGCCAGATAGTACTCTGTTCTCGGCCCTATACTATGCTGTTTTGCACTTTCCCAGGTCAGGTCCTCTTTATACCTTGATCATGCCCATCTTAGTATTCTGATTATTGATTTTTGTTGTGTATTGCTTGAGTGAGTTTCAATGCTGCTGACTTATATACTCTTGTGTTTTATTTAATTGTGTCTTGTTATGCTTGCTATGCTTTATTTTAATTGTGTTTTTAATGGATTATTTTGTTTTGATGTTCTGTGGACATTTTGTCCTATGTGTAAGCTGCCCCGAGTCTCTTCAGGGAGATGGAGGTGGGGTATAAAAATAAAGTTGATGTTTAAAAGTAGCAGTCCAAAACATCTTCATCAGTTTGCCTAATGCTGAAATAATCAATGTACATAAAATAATAACCCCAGTTTCTAAATCATAATATATTTCTCATTTGTTGTTATAATTTCCTTCCTCGGCATTCTTCGTCAAGATGTCTCTCTCCCCATTCAGACTCACCCCATTTTCCTTTTTGAGACCTTTTTGTTTTTTTCATTACTCATTCACCATCCAAAATGAGAAATGCCTTTGTCCCTTAATCCAGCCTGCTCTTGTACCTGTCCCTGTTTTTTATTTATAGTCTTCTCTACCTTCCAGATTTCAACAGCTCTGCTTCTACCATTTCATTGTTACCACATTTTTCAACTTTTCCTAAATTGCTTTCCACATTTCCTAACTCACCTTCTACCCTTCTCATCCAGTATGTTCACAATTGGAACCTTCAATGACATTCATATATCTCAGGCAATTCTCCATTTCTTCCTTCTTCTGTCATTGCTTATAATCAGACCCTTCACCCAAGTATGCTCCAAGCTGAACATCCACAGCCTTGGTGGTGCTTTTGATACTTAACATTCCCTTTAGTTCTGATTAGATGAGGAGGAAACAAATGGCTGCAACCCACTTCTGCCTCAAATGTCTTATTGTAAAGGTTCAGACTAAGAACTTATCTATACTGGCCAAAAAACAAAACAAAAACCCCATATTACCATGCATGGACTGCTGACTATCCTCATGACATACAACAGCTTCTGGTGAGCATCATAGCATTAGGGTTTTCTTGAGGAGGTGTTTTTGGCTTTAAAATGACTTTGTCCTGTTTTGGGTAGTCAGGAGAGTATCTATGGATATCCTGGGGTTTGGAGATTTTGGAACATCTCCATAACCATTTGGGAAATGGGATTCATAACCTTTTTGAAAAGAAATGGGATTCAACCATTTTTAAAAATTAACCATTTTTGAAAAGTCACTGGGAAAGGCCTTATGGTACATTATTTAAACTTTGTTAGAGCACACAACCATTTTTAAAAATTATGTTCACCAGCATTCATGCAAGGCAACTATGTCTCTCAGCTGTTAAACTGATGTACCTGGTATGTCTTCAAACTGTTAGGGACAAAGACATGCCAAAGCACAAACTATATATTCAGCAGATTTTCAGAAGTGTTCCTTTAGTTGCCCAAAAACATCTACTCTCCCTTAAAATATATTTGGCTTTAAATCATGCTCTCAGGTGACAAAATACAGTGTTCCCTCACTTATTGCTGGGGTTAGGTTCCAGGACCTCCCACAATAAGTGAAAAACTGTGATGTAGGGATACTCTATTTATACATTATTATAGTAGTATACACTATTTTAAGTCTTTATAAACTTAAAATAAAGCAAAAGGAAGGAAGGAAAGGCCCTTCAAGGATGGAGGGAGGACTGAGGAGGAAAGGCACCTTGGAGAGTGGCAGTGGCAAAACCCCACAAAACAGCAAAAATACCATGATATATATTTTAAATTAATATTTTTTAAAATCTGCAAAACAGCGAGTCTGCAATAAGTAAACAGAGAAGTAGCGAGGGAACACTGTAAACAGTCTTGCTTAAAAGTAACAGAGTTAGTTTACTCACAAACTTCATGTATACAGCATGTATACATGCACTTTGCTTATGAATCCAGCTACAATAGGATTTTACGTAGTTTCACTGTGTAGGTAACACAGGGTATCTTCCTTGGAAACACTAATCCATCGTCCAAAGCATCTCTCCGTATGAGAGTCTAATAAGTCTCTGAGCATGCTGTTCCTGCATTAAAGCCTACACTGAACTCACTGCTTCTACTGAAATCTAAACCATCTGCTGATCTAAAATGGAGTATGGTTCCTGAACAAGCCAGACCTGATCACATGGTCTGCGGCCCTTCCCACAACAAAGAGGTTAGGTAAAATTGCAAACCAATACACACATACAATACAGTAAGCAATTATATACATAACAAATAACTAATGGAGACTTGAGAAGGTTGCTGTTTCTAACGGGGACAGTTGAAATAGTGAGATCAGGTGTGATTAGGCCTGATACACTGCCCAGATGGGCCATTGACACCATCTTGTTTTCTCTGAACTAATCCATACAGGAAAAGGATATAGATGGTGCCTGCTACCGCCATTGCTGACCAGCCATGGAGCCACATACGAACTACTGGCTATTACGAGCCCCTGTGTTATGTCAGAATGGAGTGCCCACATGACCAACAAGAAGGAGACTAGAGTTTGAATCTTGCACTCAGCCACAAAAACCCACTGCTCGCTAAGCCTACAGGAAGAAGGTAATGACAAATCTTATCTGGATTTATCTAGTTAAGAAAACCCTAGGATAGGGTCACCATATGTTGTAGTTCAATAAAAGGACACAAGCCCCCTTTCTATAGAGAAACATTTTACTCACCCTAGCTTAAGGAGGAGAGGTGTTAAGAAGCCTGAACCAGAGACCTCTAATGTTTAAGGGGCATTCCACACAGTCCTATATCCAAGATTATCAAGGCAGAAAATCTCACCATATCTGCTTTGAACTGGGTTATTTCTGGCCACGCTCAGATAATGTGGGATTTTCTTCCTTGATATTCTGAGATATAGGGCTGTGTGGACGGCCCTAAGACATACACATCTGGTCTGATCTTCACACTATGTGAGTTCTACAATATATCTGTAGGGATTTTGGTCTTACAGTATAGGACTTGAACTTTAGATTTTATTTTCTGCATAGACGGGATCCTCCTGAATACGAAGAAACACACCCTTTCTCTATGAGTGGATTTAGTAGCAAAGTGTGCCAGTGATGCAGATAGAGCCATAGAGTTGAAAGAGATCCCAAGGGCCATCCAAACCAGCCCGCTGCCATGCAGGAATACACAATGAAAACATTCCCAGCATATGGCCATCCACCAATGTATAGTATTTGATATGAATGAAGTACAGATGGCAAAGTTAGCTGCTCACCCACAAACAACATGCAGTCCTTGCACTGGGGTCTTTTGCTCTTCTTCCTCTTCTTCCTCCTCATAGCTGGCCATATTTTCTCCCAGTTTTAAGATGCAGTCAGAGAAATCCTGGTAAATGTTTTGACACTGAACTTCAGCAGTCAGAGACCTGAGCAGATACCCTGTGTAAACAGAAAGGGGGTTCATGTAACATCCTAATTCTCTGCCAAGCACCCTTCTCTCAAGATGGAACTGTGCTTTTCAACAGGAATTCATCTTCTTTAAGGCTAATATATAGAATGGGAATTATAGGAGAGGTAGAATGTACCACCAGATACTGCTCTCTCCCTCCTGTCCTTCAGAAGGATGGTAAAAACTTGATTATGGGACCAAGCTCTTGGGCCAGTGCAATAAAACAGCTATAGGAAACCTTACCAGACCAATTAGATTTGATGCGGATGATTGAGACATTTTTAAACAGTGTATTTGAATGTTGAGACAAATGTTTTTAATGTTTATGTATGCATATAATTTATTCATGTCCCGGCATTGAATGTTTGCCGTTGGTATGTTGTGCTCCACTCTGAGTCTGCTTTGCGGTGAGAAGGACAGAATATAAATGATATAAATAAATATATATATTTCTGCTCACTGGATGTCCTTGGGCTACTATATTTACTAATACATCATTTGCAGCCACTTAGCCGTGGATACTCCACTGTTGTTGTTGTTGTTGTTGTTGTTGTTGTTACCCTGTCATGCATGTGAAAACATGTGTTTTCTGTTTAAGGAGAAGTGTTTTAATGCTAATATATTAATGTATGAGTATACACATGTGTGCACCCATACACACAAATTTATTTTTAGAAATAAATAAATAAATTTCAACACAGGAAAAAGCCACTTCCTGGTGGGAATGTTCACCTCCCACCAAATACTTCCAGTATCCACTAAGTCCTCTTTCTTGAAAAGTCCATAATCTATTGGACCGACCATCACGAGCTCAGGTTTAGACTCACTGCATCCCCTAACTTCTGCAGGGGTGAAGGACCCATTAAGATGGTTCGCCCCAGGAGGCTTACAGCTCTTGGTGGATTCCTGATGGCTCTTGGGGAATTTCCTGCCACCTCGGCTGGTGATCATGTTGATGCCCTGGTCACTCTCTGGAATGGGGAGATGACTAGGGCAATAATAATAATAAAACTTTATTTCTAACCCGCATCCATCTCCCCAGAGGGGACTCGGAGCAGCTTACATGGGGCTGTGCCCAAACAACACATCACAAAATATAAACATCAAAAAAAATAAACACAATAAAAGCAATAAACACAATAAAAAACATCTGTGAACACACAACAGCACAGGTGAATCTAAAACAAAAACGACAGGGCGGGCCACTTGAACATATAGAATGTTTAAAGACTCGGGGGAGATAACTGGAGAAGGGTCGAAACACAAAGGGTCACATAGGGGGAAAGAGGTCTCGCAGAAACGGGGGCATTAGGGGAGCCTAATCTCCGAAGGCCAGGTGGAAGATCCAGGTTTTCAGTTGTTTTCTGAAGGATTCCAATGAGGGGGCATTCCTAATCTCTCTCAGGAGGGAATTCCAAAGACAGGGGGCCACAGAGGAGAAGTCTTTCTCCCTAGTACTCACAAGCTGAGTTTGTGAGACTGGCAGGGGCGAAAGGAGGGCCTCCCCTGAGGAGTGAAGGGCTCGAGCTGGTTCATGGGAGGAGAGCCGGTCACAAAGGTAGGCGGGTCCCAAACCGTTCAGGGCTTTATAGGTAATCACCTGCACCTTGAATTGGGCTTGGAAAATAAACGGCAGCCAGTGGAGCTCTTTAAACAGGGGGTCAACCGCTCACTGTAACCTGCCCCAGTTATTAATAGACACGATTGCTCCGGAACGGCCCCTCTCAAGTAGCTGAGCTAAACCAGCTCCTTGGTTCAACGAGGAATTGGCAGCGATGAAGCGAAGGAAAAGGAAACTGCCCGCCCTCCTTCCTTCAATCAAGGGAGGAAGGCGGGGTGAGGAGGGGAAAGAGGTGCCTCCCACCGCGCGTGCATGTGCACTTTTATTTTATTTTTAAAAAACTTTTTTGGGGGGTCCGGATCCACTGCCCCCCCAAATCCGCCGCCCGAGGCCATGGCCTAGGGTGGCCTTATGGGTAATCCGGGCCTGTCTATAACTCCTCCCACATCAAAGAGGTACGTCAAACTGGCAAATCAACATACACAGAGAATGCAAGCTAACAATTGTATATACATTAACAAATGGTTAGTCCAAATGGTTGGACAGTTGCTACAGCAGTCTTCACAACAACACAGCGAAGCGATGCTACCTGGAAAAACACAACATTCCTAAAAGATTGGATTTTCTCTTTAAAAAATTAATGAATTAAAGCCAAGTGAAACACATTGCAAACTAATAGCCATGACCATCTTGTGTCAGGATCAGAACTCCAACGAGGTGAGTTTAATCCATGTAGACAAGTCCTAGGAAAGCTCATGCTAAACTAGATCAGTTAGGTGCAAAGGTGCTACATGATTCCTTCATCTCACCCCCACATTTATCCATTGAATGCTTTTCACTGGCATCCTATTAGTGGCTTACACATGTATAGCTTGTTTTACACACACATAATGAGTTTTGGAGCAATGCACAACACTTCACTACAGTTGACATAAGGTAAGTGAAGTTGTTCATGACCTTGCACAAAAAAATACACAAAGTAGTGTGTAGGTATGCATTGGCTCTATGCATTGTCCTTGTACATTGGACTGGATAATTGCAATTAAATGATGGGCTGTCAGCCAAGCTCTTTAACCACTGAGCTACATATATTGTGCTGCATTGGTACTCGCTATAGGGAATGTGTAAGATAACTTGGCCAGCCAGTATGCTGAAACAATGTAACATCTCAGCCTGATACAATTATCCCTTTGAACAGTTTTTTAAAAAATCAGTGTTGATAATGAATTTTAAATCAATCAGTAGTGGAAACCTCTGTTGCTAGCTTTGCAAAATAGCAATAAGGAACAGCCAAAGTGAATGCTATTCAGGATCAATAATAAGAAAGCAGCTATGTTAACAAGTTTGTCTCGAATCTAAATACCAAATCAATCTACTGATTTCAGTTAACCTTGCCAATGTTTCTCTGGAAAATTAACAAATTCATATTTCACATGATACAGACATTTCTGACTTTATGAAGGACCCACATCCCAAAATACAGCCATTTTTGTCATTTTGTCTTTTTCAACCCTCAAATAAGAACAATGCCATCCTGATAAAGGGCACATTTTCTGAGTCTTATATAAGGATCACCCTTATCTAAGGCACCGGGCAACCCTATTATAAGGTGTATGCCTCCCTGAAATAAAAAGAAGGCTGAGTATTCTTTATTCAAAATACTTGGGGCCAAAGGTGTTTTGCATTTTCTTTCAGATTTTTTAAATAGCCCTGTTTGCATATATGTATATCATGAGATATCTTGGAGATGGGACCCAAGTCTAAATTGATTGTGTTTTATATACATATTATACACGTGAAGCAAAGGTAAAGGTTTCCTCTGACATTAAGTCTAGCCGTGTCTGATTCTAGGGGGTGGCGCTCCTCTCCATTTCTAAGCCAAAGAGCAGGCATTGTCCATAGACACCTCCAAGGTCATGTGGCCAGCATGACTGCATGGCACGCCATTACCTTCCCACAGAAGTGATATTTATTGATCTACTCACATTTATATGTTTTCGAACTGCTGGGTTGACAGAAGCTGGGGCTAACAGCAGAAGCACACCCAGCTCCCCAGATTCAAAGTGCCAACCTTTTAGTCAGCAAGTTCAGCAGCTCAGCGGTTTAACCCACTGCTCCACCAGGAGGCCCATACATAGATTAATTTGATATATTATTTTAAAAATAACGTGCATTGCATTGTCGAAGGCTTTCATGGCTGGAATCACAGGGTGGCTGTGAGTTTTCTGGGTTTTACGGCCATGTTCCAGAAGCATTCTCTCCTGACGTTTCACCTGCATCTATGGCAGGCATCTTCAGAGGTTATTACAATGTTCCCTCGCTACTTTGAGGTTCACTTATTGTGAACTTTTAATTTAAAATATATATCATGGTATTTTCGCTTTTTTGTGGGGTTTTGCCGCCGCCACTCTACAAGGTGCTTTCCCCCTTCAGTCCTCCCTCCCATCAGCCTTGAAGGGCCTTTCCTTCCTTTCCTTCACTTTATTTTAAGTTTTTAAATACTTAAAATAGTGTATAACTATTAAAACAATGTATAAATATTAAAATAAACAGAGCATCCCTATATTGCAGTTTTTCACTTATTGAGGGAGGTCCTGGAACCTAAACCCCGCAATAAGTGAGGGAACACTGTACAGGCAAAAAGTCAGTAGAGAATGCTTCTGGAACATGGCCATACAGCCCAGAAAACTCGCAGCAACCCAAATGTTTGCATGAAACAGAGTTTGTATACATTGGAGCAATCTGAAAGCAAAGATGTTACTATATCAGCCAGCCACAGGGACTATTTTGGATTGCAGAATTCCGGAGAAGATCTGCTCAAACTGTATCAATCCTTGAAAGTTTGGGAAAGTTCCTTCTGTTGTTTGGATTACAGTTCCCAGAATCCCCAGACAGCAAGTTGGGGGATTCTGGGAACTGTAATCAAACAACAGAAGGAACTTTTCCCAGTACTGAGCATAAACCCTTTAGCATTCTTAATTCACTCCGGAGAAAGATACCTCTTGGACTGGGCACTTGGCTAGGACTTACCCAAAGTGAGGAGAAGCAGCGCCTTGGTGCCCAACCGCTGCCCCATGGCTGCCTTCTCCTCTTCCTCTTCCACCTCCTCCTCCTGCTTCTGCTGCCTGCTTCAGGAACTGGACTCCATCCCGCCTTCAACCGCATGCCACCTGCAAACCCATCGTCCCCACCTTGGAAAGCAGGGCACAGTCCCTTTGCCTCAATGCAGCCTTTCCTTCCCGGGATTGCTGCTTCCTCGGTGCTTCAAGGGGAGGCGAAATTATTTCGGGGCACCAAGTTTGGAGCCCTCCAACTCTTCGCTGCTCTTCTGTTTTCTAAGGAAGATTTATTCCGCAGTTCTTTGCCCTTCAACTCGTCCGAAAAAGTGGCTGAATTCGGGGGGAAGTGCCTCTCGATGGGAGATTAACCCGGAGAACTAGCCACGGTGCTTTTTGCGTGGAAAATGCCAGGTTAACAGCATGCAGGAAGTGAAGGGAGGGGGAGAAAGGAGGTGCGTAAAGTGGAGAAGGAGCGCTCTCCTCTTCTGGACATAGGCTGAAGTTATGCAGAGGCAAGGGAAGGATCCTTTTTTGGACTATTGCTCCCAGAACACTCCCATCATCACGACCTCAGTCAGCAAGCTTTATGGCAGCAGAAGTCCAAAAAAAAAAAGGCACCTCTCCATGCTGTTGGATAGGAGGTTCTGGAAACAGTAGTTCAAAACGTTGACTTCCCTAAGCTGCAGCAGAAGAACCCAGTGCATGTTTGCTGCTGTTGTGTGCTTTCAAGCCATTTCAGACTTATGATGATTCTAAGGCTTTCTGGGGCTGAGAGTGTGTAACTTGCCCAAGGTCACTCAGTGACAGATAAGGGAATCAGATCTTAGTCTCCAGAATTGTAGACCAATTTTCAAACTAATACACTGTTCTGACTTTCAAATATAAGGCCTACCCAATCAATTTTAACTTGTGAATTTTAATCTGCATTTTATCTTTGAGCTGTATTTTACCTGTGTGTTTATTTGAAGGGGTCAATGAGCTTCGTAAATGCAAACTGCTGAAATGATAACTTTAAAAGTGCCCCTTCTTGGTGAAAGGTAACGAGAGAAGAGGTCAAGGGGGAAATGTGTGTTCCAGATTACACGGGATGTTGGAATGTTTTTTATTTATTTTTATTTATTTATTTGTTAGATTTATTTGCCGCCACTCCCAGCCAGCTCAGGGCGGCTTACATCAAGCACCACAATAAAGCAACAAATCTACAACAACAATACAACCTCAAATTTTTTTAAAAAAAACAATTCCTAAAGGATGACACAAGTTCTAGGAGGTAGCACATTACAGCTCAAAGGCCTGCCAGAATAGGACTGACTTGCAGGCCTTCTGAAAAGCCAACAGATTGCGCAAGGCTTGAACCTCTGGAGGTAGTGCGTACCAGAGAGCTGGGGCGATGATGGAGATAATTTTAATATTAATGCACACAGAGTGACCTGACAGTTCAGTGCTATCAAGATACAAATAATATATATTTATAGATACTGGCGCCTCGTATGTAGAGCTTATTTAGGTGAGAGTGTCAATATTAAATACTGAGAAGAGCATGTTTTTTAAAAACCTGATTGGTTAAGGGGTGTGAGTAGAGGGTTTATACCATGACCCAGTAAAAAAGATATAAAAGATAACAGGGAGAATGTAGCTTCAGGGAGGCAGCTCTTTGTTTGAAAGGCACTGGTTGTCTTTAGCTGTTTCTGTCCTGCATGGCCATGCTTGAAAATAAAAGATTTTTTTAACTTCCTCTGGAGACTGGTTGTGTTTTGCTTTTGATTGCCTACTCTGCGAGATCGCAGTTTTAGGGGTTCCCTTTCATAATAGTGCTTTGTTTTGTCTCACTGTTTTAACTATGTTGAACCCACCTTGAGCCACATGTAGAGGGGGGGGGGTTTCTCGTGTCAGGAGCGACTTGAGAAACTGCAAGCCCCCTGTGGCACAATGGGTTAAACTCTTGTGCTGGCAGGATTGCTGATAGGTCAGCGGTTCAAATACAGGGAGCGTGGGTTGAGCTCCCTCTATCAACTTCAGCTCCCCATGCAGGGACATGAGAGAAACCTCTCACAAGGATGGTAAAACATCCAAATATCTAGGCATCCCCTGGGCAACATCCTTGCAGACAGCCAATTCTCTCACGCCAGAAGCGACTGCGACTTGCATGTAGAGATTATTATTATTATCCGCTCCGAGTCCTCTCGGGGAAATGGGTGGGATATAAATAAAGTTATTATTTTTCGTTTTATTATTGTTGCTGCTGCTGATTAAAGTAATTGGAATACACAGGGCTGCAGTCTGGAGCATTTAAAGTGGAAGCCTCCAGAAAATTCTTGAAAGATCACAAAAAATCTGGTTTACTTTCACCAAGACTTACATGGTGCTTATGTGGTATAAATCTACACTCTGGGTAGCTGCATTACGCTACCTTCCTCTTGAATATTGACACTGGGAAATGATTGTATACCTGTCAGTGTGTTTACTTATTGAGCAACAGGAATGCTCAGTGTGTGTTTCTGCAATCCCAAGAACTGAAGGCAGGTATCATCCAAAAATGGACAACTACCTGTGAAATAATCAGAATTAGAAATTCATCTTATGTGACCATTAAGTGTGTACTATGTATGACACCTAGAGATATATAGTTTTGTGCTTCACAATTCTCATCAGCCCACATCCAATTGCCTGATTGACTTTGGTTGTAGTAGCCCATAACATTTGGAGAATATTCAATGACCTATTCCCAAAATGCACCTTTTTTATACCTGGACCATTGTCTAGATTTAGAACATCTGTTCCCAACCTGATGCCTTCCAGACCTTATGAATTGCATCTCCCACCATTCCAGCCAAGAGTGGTTGGGAGTAATGAGAACTGAAGTCCAAAATATAACATCCAGTCATGCTGTTCTGGGCACCAAAGTTTAAGACAGATATTGGTATGCAGGAATATTTGCAGACTTCAATTCACTGTAAATCAGAGTCTGCTAGAAGACACAAAATAACAGAACAACTAACCCAGAATAAAATGTGTTGGTATGTTGGCTGCACGTTGTATATAAGAGAATTAGCATCAGTTAGGAGTGCAATGAGAGAATAGCAAATCCTCCCTCTTGCTATAAGAAGTGATCTGAATCATCTCAGGCTAGTTCAGCAATTTCTTTTCTCAGAAGGCAAGGCAATATCTTCTGATAAAGTCAACAATAAACCATGGCTTCCCCCTGCCCCTAAATGTTAGTATTTGGTATTTAGCATGTTGTTTTTCCACCTGCAGGTTCTACATAGCCAACTCCAAGTTAGTTATTATGTGCACTTTCAGCATTACTTTGGGATCATCTAGTAGTAGGTCATTTGGTAAATCCTTACTCTGGAATATTTTCCATGGTGGTGATGCAATACATTGCCCCTCTAGATTTTATCCTGGGCTTTAATGGAGCTCTCCAAGGTGCTGAAAACTGCCCTTCAACATGGAAACCGTGCTGTGAATAGCAGCTCTTTAAAAATCTAGAATAAAACTCACAGCAAATTCACTGTGTTAATGACATAGAGCTACTGGCTTCCCCAGTGGTGTATAGTCATTGTGCAAGGTGTAGATAGATGGATAAGGAAACACACACACACATACCCGCTGCCACCTTTATAATATGAGACCTTGTCAAGAGAGGGAAATGTCATTGTGAAGGAAGTGCTAGGCAGATTTGGCATGAAGACAGTCAAGAATATCAATATATCAAAACAGGGTATATCAAGAATATATCAGAACAGAATCTATCAAAAGGCAAATGTATGCCTCTGAGATTCAGACAGGTATGAGCTGGCATTCATAGGCTTTAAAGTAGACATAGACTGTTTTGTGTAGAAAGACTATGAGAGACTATGTGTAGAGAGACTATGTTAGTGTGTGTGTGTGGTTACATCTCCACATGTGTGGTCTTGAATTTTGGGTATTTGATTAAAATAAGATTAAAATGTTCTTTCTATGAATCTCTAGATCCAATGCGATTCTATTGTCAACTTTTAGCAGAAGTTAAAAAGCACCTCCCCAGGAATTTCTGGGTGTTTCTGCATGACTCTAATCAACTTCTACCCAGAATCTCTAAGTCTTTCAGTTTGACTCTATGGTCAACTTCTACCAGAAGTTTTTCACTTTCAAGGGGATTATGTGCCTCTAATCCCAGCATAGTTGGAGAGCTGTCTATATACATGCATGCATACATATATATGCTTACATTTACAAACATACAAATGCAATATTTCCTATCTATTGTTAGTTAGTACTATTGTCTATAAAGGTGAAAATAAATATAAACAATAATTAATCATTAGCAGAAATCAGATTGCAGGGGAAAAGGTTACATATCATTAGGTTACATTTTGCATAATTCAAAATCTTAGCACCACCTGCTGGCTTTTCCTTGTACTCAAACCAATTCAACTTTTCTGAAACTGAGCAGAATGGTTAATGACAGCCATCATCAAACCATAGTTCTTTATCCATATTGGACTGGAACGTGCTTTATCTGCAGTCAACTGATTCAAAGGAAGCGGATGTAATTGTTGATTTCTTAAGCTTCAATTGCTTCAACAGATCTATTTTTGCTGAGACTACTAACAGGATTTCAGCTAAAGTGTTCCCTGTTGGTATTGATATACAGAGCCATTGAAGACACAGGTGCTGCACAATCCTTCCATCTCCTTTGTCTGGACATGTGTGGAGGGCCCCATCTGCACCACATGATCGGCCTTACACATATTTTATTGCATTTCTCCAACTACAGGCAACTTGATGGAATTCATCTTAATATATATAAACAGTAATATTTTAGAACTCTTTGGATTTGCTTTTATCATTTAAATTGCAAAAGTTTAGTTGATGCATTCAAAAGTGCAACATAAGCTGGTGGCTCTGATATCAGTGGCTCCTAACTTTTCAGGAATTATCTAAGGTACTGAAGTTATTTTGGGAACAGGAGTCAGTGACTTGTATGTATATTGAAATCTGGAATGGATTCATTGCCACAGAGACACTGGCTTTTTACATCCCCAATTGAAGAAGAGAGAAGAGACACAGGGATACTCTGAAAAGAGAGCTAATTTATTTTGCCTGTTTTAGACAAACGGACACAGATACAATTGAATTGACTAGAGCAAGAGACCATTCTTGTCCAGTTCGAACTTTAATACATTTCTTTTTACTGCAGATATGCTGCTGTAACCTGACAATAGTGGCATAATGGGTTAAGCCCTTGTGCAGGCAGGACTGCTGACCAAAAGGTCAGCAACTTGAATCTGGGGAGCAGGGTGAGCTCCTGTCTATCCGCTCCAGCTTCTCATGCAGGGATATGAGAGAGCCCCCCCACAGGATGGGAAAACATCCAGGTATCCCCTGGGCAACATCCTTGCAGATTGCCAATTCTCTCACACCAGAAGCAACTTGGATTTTCTCAAGTTGCTCCTGACCTGAAAAAAAACCTTACAAGTCTATGTTTCTCCAGCTCCTCTTCACCTTTTTTCCCAGACCTCTGTTTATTTGCACATTTTGTAAACCTTGTCACACAAATTTCTATGATAACCAATATTCTCCCATATAGATGCCAAAGTATCTTTAAAAACAAGACTTAATGAAAATGTGAAAGCACTGTGATTGACAGGGGTGGGCAATAAGATGTTTCTTTGTCTATGAGAGCTGTAGGCCAAAACCACCTGGACTGCCACAGTTGTTCACCCTGCTTTAAGGACATCAGAAAAAGTTGCCAAGTGATATAGACAAAAGAAAATGAAGAAACATCTCAAGATGCTAGAATGCGCTCTTTATCAGCTAAAAACACCCAGTGTGTTTCAGCCTATGAAAATTCTGATACCTTTTTCAGGAGAAACCAAAAGCCAAGATGGCATACATTTCTGAATGAGAAACTCTAATGCTATTTACCATTTTATCAGTCTATAGGATTTGAGTCCCCTCATTCAGAAATTGCTACAGTCTTCTCTTTCAGTGGTCCTTGGAAAAGGCTTCAAAGCATCCATACTTAACTAATAAAGATCACTTCCAGCATCTTGAGATGTCTCATCCGTTTCTTGAGTGGAGCAGGCTTCCTTTCCGCTGCCCTGGGGACTAGGACGCAGAACAATGGCTTCAAATTACAGAAAAGGAGATTCCATCTGAACATGAGGAGAACGTCTTGACTGTGAGAGCTGTTCAGCAGTGGAACTCTCTGCTCTGGACTGTGGTGGAGGCTCCTTCTTTGGAGACTATTAAACAGGCTGGATGGCCATCTGTTGAGGGTGCTTTAAATGAGATTTTCCTGCTTCTTGGCAGGGGGTTGGACTGGATGGCCCACAAGGCCTCTTCTTCCAACTCTATGATTCTATGAAAAGGATTTTACTTGACACTTTTCAGTTTTTGTTCTTTTGGAGCCGTTTCCCCTACATAATTATAAGACAAGGATTCCATCTTAAAGGGGGACATCCTGGGATTTACAGTTTTGCTATGCATATTTAGAATTCTCTGCCAAACTGCAAACCCTAGAATCCTGTAGGATATAATCATGCTGTCTATGGATGGGGTAAAAACAAATGGGGATGCTGACCAGACATATCACGTCAACTATGAAGACCCCAGCATAACTTAATAGTTCCTGTTTCCTCCAACCTTCACTTTCTTTTAGAGTTGAATATCTATAGAGAGTAATGAGAGGTATCTATATATATAAAGGAACAGTCGTCATGTGAAGACTACCTCAAACAGAGAAACCTTACAACGCAGAAACACAAAACTTGCCAACAGAAATAGGCCTCAAGCAAGGTACGTTTGTAGCAAAGAAACTTTCCCCCCAAAACCTAAAAGGCCCCCAAAACAACGAGTAAAAAAAACTACATTTCCCAGCATCCTCTGGGGCTGCCAAAGACTCCTCCAGCCTCTACATTCTGACAACATGATTGGCTGCCAATAAGGGCGGATTTGCATAACTGCTGTACTGGCCAGCCAACATGAACATTCCAACCCATAACAAACTGTCAGAGGAGTGCCAGAGCCTCCTCCAACACTTTCAAATCAGAAGACCATGATGGAGATCAGCACCATTCAAGGGGAGCTCTTCTTCCTTTCCCAAAAGATCTCCAGTGGCTTGGAATTCCACATTAATAAGAGGACCATCCAGCAACAATGGGGTTTGCCAAGGAGGGTGCTCCAGCCCCTCTATATGCTGGCTCCAAGGGATGGAGGTCATCACCAAGTACCTTCTGATGCCCAGCGCTGGAAGAGTTCCCTCAGATGGCCTGTCCATGAGGAAAGCCTCATCGGACATCGACCAATGGGTGCAAAAGACACAGAGCAGGACATCTTGAAAAAGAGAGGAGCAGAAAGTAAGCTAGACATGAAGATCTTGAGAAAGGTGGCTAAAAAGGATACGGAAAGGATTTTTAACAGTCCCCCAACAGACACTGGACGCACCTGTGAAGATAGAGATCCCCTGACAGGACAAGCCCTCCCCAAGCTGATCCGTCCTGGGCATGGTACAAGTCAAACCCAAAGGACTGCAGGCAAAGAGCTGAGGCACAAACATAAAACACCCAATTCACTTCAACACCATAAGTCACATCAATTCCAACCCTTACATACTCAGACTTTCTCGCATCTCCTAAATAGGGCACAGCAACGCGTGCCGGGTACAGCTAGTTTTCTATATAATTGCTATTATGTCTTCACATGCAAGGTATTTATAACCTTTCCTGGTATTTTGCAAAATGCTTCTAAATTCAGAACCAATGTACATTTTAATATTGTCATCAAGAGCCTCCTCTGAAGTACACTGAATCCAGTCCACTATGATCCTCATATCCATGGGAGTGTCATTTATCCATTTGGACAAAATATGGCCTCTTTTCTGGGTTCTCGCGCACAATGCTATGATATTCTTGGGCCAGAAGTTCTTTATTTCAATAGGGATTATCCATGATTTCACATATCTACACAAAGTCCAGGAATGTATCCACTTTGGAGATGGGGGTCATATTGTAGTATTTGGGCAGATATTGTCCTGCTTCAGTTTTCTTGGGAACCAATTGCTCTTTAGGGGACAGAGGTTTAATGAAAACCATAGGCAATCCTCTGTGTAAGGACATCCAGCATCAAGCTCAATGGTAACCATGGGAAACAATTTCTGTATTCTGTGCAAGGTTTGGAAGCTTCAGTTTGCAATGTTCATTGTTCAAGTATCCAAATAAAATGTATCTCTTTCGTCTCCACCTCCCTCTTCCATTTTTTTTTTTGGTAAAACAGAAAAAAAAGTTTTACATTTGAATGAAGCTCAATGTTCCTTTTATTTCAGGAATATGAATCAATAGGACACTCAATAGTTTTATATCTTCAAGGCTCCTCTCAATAGCTTCAGTATATCTTGACTAAGCGTCAGTCGTGTTGCTCCGGTTCCTTTAAAAGGAGAAAATGTGGTGAAGATTCTCAAGTGCTAGATTTTCCAAATTACTATTCCAAAATACGATTCCAAAATACTACTCCTGTGTTATCATTGGGAGCATCTACCCTGCAGAATAGATGCAGTTTGACACCACTTTCACTGGCATAGCTAAACACTAGGGAGTCATGAGATCAATAGTTTGTTGAGGCACCAATACTCTTTAGCAGAGAAGGCTCAAGACCGTGTAAGACTACAACTCCCAAGATTTCATAGCATTGAGCCATGGCAATGAAAGTGGTGCCATACTACATTAATTCAACAATTTATAAACGTACCTATTATTACTACTACTACTACTACTACTACTATTATTGGGGTAAAGGTAAAAGTTTTCCCCTGACATTAAATCCAGTCGTGTCTAATTCTGGGCTTTGGTGCCCATCTCCATTTCTAAACTGAAGAGCCAGCATTGTCTGTAGACACCTCCAAGGTCATGTGGCCAGATGACTGCACGGAGCGCTGTTACCTTCCCACTGGAATGGTACCTATTTATCTACTCACATTTGCATGTTTTTGAACTGCTAGGTTGGCAGAAGCTGGGGCAGGAGCTCACGCCACTTTCCAGATTCGAACCTGTGATCTTTTGGTTTGTAAATTCCGCAGCTCAGTGATTGAACACACTGCACCACCAGGGGATCCCATTATTATTATTATTATTATTATTATTACTAGGAGGTAAAACCTCTTCTTGTCTTTCTTTCCATCCTTAAATATACGACTGAAGACTGGCAACCTTTCCATTGTAGAACCTGGCAGAGTGTCCTTTTGCCCACTATTTGTACATGCAGACAACAACCCAGCTCTCATTCTTTATAAAGCTTTTCACCAAACCTTTCTCACTAGTATCATGTAAAAAACTATGGAGTTCAATATAGTAGACTAAGTGCAAAAAAGACCTTCATTTCCTTTTGTTAGTTTGGCTCCTTTACAGGGAATTAGACCAGTGAACAGTTAAAGGAAGCACCCAATGTTGTTGGCCCTCTTGCTTCACCTAACTCCTATTGAGCTGTAAATAATTAAACCTAGTTACCACCCACAGCAGCTTGAGCTGCTGCCTACAAGTTTTGGATCTATATTCTGGTTCAGTTCTGGAGGAACTGAAATGCCACAAATCACAGTAGCTGAGAAATATTTCCAGATTGTTTTGCAGTAATGTGCTTTGAGAAAATATCACAGGGCGACTCAGTTATACAGCCCATTTCTAGGAGCATCCAGATAGAAGTTCCTAGAAATATCCTTCCCACCCAAAGAGAAGAGAAGTCAAAATTAGATTGCTTACAGAATGCAGCTTGGGACGCTTGTAATAACGGATGCTGATGACATGATCCAGACTCTCATAGCATGATCGAGTGCAGCAAGGTTTGATCCATCTCAAAGGTGATGGTCTGCAGAGCATTCTAGGTGCAGGCATACGAAGCCGCTTAGGCAGGCCTTTCAAGCGGAGTGCTTTATGCATGTCTGCAGAGGAAGACTTCAGAGATGTCCCCGGCAAAGGTTTATCCTCGATCTCCTCGTCAATTTTGACCTTCTCAATGTCTACGATATACTTAATAACATCCATGACAGTCTCAGCAACCACATCTGCTATAGGCTTTGGAGGATTTTCAGTGATGACACTTATTCTAATATACAAGCAGAAGAGAAGATTTGTGAAAGTGTCCACATTGCCTTTGCTCTCTACCATGTAGGAGGGAAAGGCCAAAGTTTGGAACACTTCCTTTTTTACTACAACCGGCATTATCCTCAACTGGTATAAAATTACAGTGCGTCCACCACATTCACTAGAATTAGGGGCAATGAACCCAAGCAAAAGTATAAAAACACATTTTTTAAAACCTGAGAATACCTCTCAAGGAACCTCCAAGTCAGTGGTTCTCACCAGTGGGTCCCCAGATGCTTTGGTCTTCAACTCTCAGAAGTCCTAACAGCTGGTAAACTGGCTGGGATTTCTGGGAGTTGTAGGCCAAAACACCTGGAGACACACAGGTTGAGAACCATTGCTCTAGGACGGTCCTTCAATAGAAGTTGATCGTAGAATCACATTGGAAGATCAACCAATGTCTAGAGAAATATTCTTTCTAGGAATCTCTCGGTCCTCCAGCACAATGCTATGGAAGACCAAGAGATTCATAATGAAATCATATTAATCACATCCATGAATAATCAGATCAGCAAAAGTAAAATCTGCTAACATGGAGAGCTGACTATATATGTTGTAGAAACAAAATTTTCCAAACTATGTGGAGGGAAAACCAAAGCCCAGCCATGTGATAGTCTCATGGAAGCGATCACAAAAATGGCATCTGGATTTGGATAGTAATGAAGTTAAACTACATTGTATGGATCTACACTGACCATATAATGCAGCTTCAAACTGCATTATGTGGCAAGGTAGATAAGGCCTATATTTCCTCATCTATCTGGGTTGAGAGAAGATTTATTAATTATTTGTTTACCTCATTTATACCCCGCCCATATCAGCCCCCTCAGGGCGGCGAACAATTGGCAGAATTCGATGCCATTTAAAAACATACATCAATAGGATAAATATTGCACATAATAGATTATTATGTGCTCGCTAACAATACTGGAAATATTTGAAATGTGCAGCAATGCTTAGTTTGCCATCATGAGTTTGTCATTTTCAAAGATGCCAGTCAGAGGAAATGGCAGATGGACAGGTTTAGTCTAACGGTTGCTGAAGTACAAAAGCCATCACCTCTGAATCAAGAGGGCACTTTTCATTGTTTCTGTTTCTAGGAGAGGAAGGTTTTCCTACCAACTGAAAAGTTTCAGATTTCCATATTCATTCTGTTACTTTCTGATCCTCCTCAGTTTTCTGATATCCACAATGGAGAATGACTTAAAGCTACTTTTGCCATTGCTATTCATATGAGAACTTGACAGTAGTCACTTTCCTGGCTGTCTATGGTGAGTATGAATTGACCTCACATAACCAGAATGAGTAGCTCTGGTACAATTGGAAGAGTATTACTACTACATTATTTTCAAATGTAGTAGTAATTAATATGTAATTCTACGGATGTGGAATTACACATTGATTTAACCACACAGTGACTATGTGGTTAGGATAATGCATAGCTTCCTTTTGGTTATTCTCAACTTCTCACAAAAGTGAAACCCAAAGCTTAATCTAATGTTTAGTGCTAACTGAAGTAGATCCATTGGATCAATAGAACTCACATGAAGCATTGACTTATCAAGTATGTTTTGCTCTATTTAGGACTAATTATTGGATTTAATTGAGAACAGCATTAATGGCAGGGTATAGTGGAACAAAACTGCTGCATTTTGCCAACGTTTTTAGCAGCTTTGGCATGTTTGAGGGTAACAAATCACCTGTAAAAACTAAATGTGATGGTCTTCTGGAAAGGTATCCAGGGTCACTGAAAAGAGGTCTTATGCATCTTGTATCTCCTCCACTCCTGAGTTAGGCTAAAACAGTCACCCCAATCTTTGGTCCTCCAGGTGTTTTTGACTTCATCTTCCACCATTTCTAATAGCTGGTAAGACAGCTGGGATTTCTGAGAGCTGAAGTCCTAAACAATTGGAGGACCAAAGGTTGGGAACCACTAGGCTAGAGGAGATCTTAATTTCCCCTTTGACTTTCACATATGCACTCACATGTTTCTATCCATAGTCACTTGCCCTGTAGAGGAAGCCGAGTCGTCCAAAGGTTCCGCCACCGCCAGCATCTTCCGGTACTTGTTGGCTAAGTCACAGAGACATTTGATTCTGCGATTGTCATTCTTAACCAATTTGAGGACAATCAGCTTTTTGATTATCTGTTCAAGCACAGAAAACAACAATTAATTCAATGTAGCAATCTCCTTATTTCTAAATTGATGGCCATGATAGGGCTTAGGACTTCTGGTGGAATCCTACTTTTTCATCTAACTTCTCCCATTCACTGACAAACAAACCAGTCTCCTTTCAAATTAGTCTGGCAAATCTTGGGCTTGGTCAATTTAAACCCCAAGGAAAGAGAACAGAAGTAGCATCTTACCCTTTTCAGGTGACTCCGTACAAATACCAGGTTGTTGGTCTGAGATAAACTACTTTCCCCATCATTGATCTGGGAAAGAGACAACATCACTTTGGCTTAATATATTTTCTACGTGGCAAAGTATGTTTATCAGTGCAAAATCTTCCAAAATAGAGGTGCATCTGCACTTCAAAATTAATTCAGTTTGACACCATCTTAACTACTATGGCTATGGAATCCTAAAAGCTATTGTTTGGTGATGCACCAGCACTCTATGGCAAAGAAGGCTAAAGATTTTGTAAAAATACAACTCCCAGGATTGTGTTTTAAAAATTGATTATAAAGAGCCTTTCAAGATACAAATATTGTATAGGTTAAGCTATTTATTTATTTATTTATTTACAACATTTATATGCCACTCTTCTCAACCCGAAGGGGACTCAGAGCAGCTTACAAGTTATATGTACATACAATATATTATATTATTAGCATAGCACAGTATTAGCATTATATATTACTATATTGTACTATACCACTATACTGCAATATTATTAGTAATATTACATATAATATAAAATATATAATTATTATATTATTATATTGTATTATTAGTAATATATTATATTACAATATTATGATCACTATTATATGTATACAATATATTATAATTATTAGCATAGCATAATACTAGTATTATATAGTACTATATTGTATTATACCACTATACAATATTATTAGTAATATTACATATAAAATATATAATTATTATATTATTATATTGTATTATTAGTAATATATTATATTACAATATTATGATCACTATTATATGTATACAATATATTATAATTATTAGCATAGCATAATACTAGTATTATATAGTACTATATTGTATTATACCACTATACTGCAATGTTATTAGTAATATTACATATAATATATAATGTACAACTAACCCTTCAGGAACAACAGTCTCCTTGTATATTTTTTTTAATATAACTCCTGAAATCTTTTTATGTTGTGGACTATAAATAAAGCTTATAACAACATGGGTTACTCAGTTTCGTGACCAAAGGACAAGGAAATTTACTTATGGCTGCTGGGTGCCCTGAGGCTACAATCTCTTATGCACTTACTGGGGAACTAACTCATATTGGATTTGACTGTACATTTATTCTGTACATGTATTTTAACATATCCTTTGATTAAACAATATTTTCATTACGTCTTTCATAAGTTCTCAGGGCGATCTACATCATCATTTTAAAAGCAATGGGTTTGATCCATATTTAGTTATGGATGGAGTTGACCCATTGAAATCAATGGTGAAAAAAGTATTAATTTTTCACATCCCATTGGAGTCATCAGAGCAAGAATAAGTTTGAATCCATCCCAATAAAATACTATAGTGTATCAATAATAGTCACACAAAAGAGCTTATACTCAAAATGGTATGAATTACCCAGTGAACTCCAATCAAAACCTTTGAAATGGAAAATAAATGTATGGATGTGGGGATGGAGAAGGTTTAGGTATATCAGCAAAACTTTGCCATGATATGAGAACCAATATGCCCCACTCTTATTCCTACGATTTTCAAAGTATGCATCATCTCATGGTCTACTCAAGGCATGGGCTTGATCCTGGGTCTCAAGAGAAAAGGCATGGGTCTTCTGAAAGCTTCCTAGACTTGGGGCTCAATGCTATATCTGTGGCTCAGAGCTATCTAGTATTTGGCTTAATTTTAGACAGACCTACATTCATATGGCCTGCAGAGTTGGAATTGCACAAAGAAAAAAATGAGAGACAGGCACTGAAGTGGAAGGAATACTGTGCAGTTTTGCAAACATTGCCCATCATGACTAGCTGGTGCCAGATCAGTTCTGTCTAGCATTCATTGAAAATTCATTATTTTTTTCTATTGATCAATGGTCATCCATATATGGCCTATCTTCTACAATGAGAACCATGAGTTAGAGCAGGTGTGGAAATCATGCAACCCTCCAGATATCGTTCAACTTCATTGTTCAGCAATCCCAGCTAACATAATAAACAGTGGCTTAGTGCAAAGATCCCTGGGTTGTTGATTTCAGGGGACACGTATCAGTACTGAGAGTTGGGAACAGAGAGCAATGCAATAGAACGAAAAATGCCAGTCTATTTTATTGTAGAGCTCTTATTGCCAGTAACCATATTTTAGGAGAGACATTTCAACCTTTTTAGAACAGAAACAACTCTGTACAAAAGCTGAGAAAACACCAAACAGTGGTGTCATAGAAAGGGGGCATAGCTTGGTTAGAGTAGTACAGACATTAAGATCGTCTGGGGTGGCCCTGCTCTCGGTCCCACCACCTTTGCAAGCATCGCTGATGGGGACGAGAGACAGGGCCTTCTCAGTGGTGGCCCCTCGCCTCTGGAACTCTCTCCCCAAAGAAATCAGAACAGCACCCTCCATCCTGTGTCTAAGTGGAAAACTTAAGACATCGTTGTGGGACCAAGCATTCAAGCAGTAACTATAGCAATGCAATACTTGAGATCTCTTAAAGCAGCATTTCTCAACCTGGGGGTCAGGACCCCTGGAGGAGTGTCAGAGGGGTTGCCAAAGACCATCAGAAAACACAGTATTTTCTGTTGGTCTTCGGGGTTCTGTGTGGGAAGTTTGGCCCAATTCTATCATTAGTGGGTCTCAGAATGCTCTTTGATTGTTGGTGAATTATAAATCCCAGCAACTACAACTCCCAAATGTCAAGATCTATTTTCCCCCAAACTCTACCAATGTTCACATTTGGGCATATTGAGTATTCATGCCAAGTTTGGTCCAAATCCATCATTGTTTGAGTCCACAGTGCTCCCTGGATGTAGGTAAACTACAACTCCAAAACTTAAGGTCAATGCCCACCAAACCCTTCCTGTTACTCATGGGAGTTCTGTGTGCCAAGTTTGGTTCAATTCAAATGTTGGTGGAGTTCAGAATGCTCTTTGATTGTAGGTTAACTATAAATCCCAGCAACTACAACTCTCAAATGACAATACCAATCCCACCCTCAACCCCATCAGTATTCAAATTAGGGCATATTGGTTATTTGTGTCAAATTTAATCCAGTGAATGAAAACACATCCTGCATATCATATATGTATTGTGTAAACCGCCCCGATCCTGCTGGAAGGAGCGGTCTATAAGATCGAATAATAAATAAATAAATAAATAAATATCAGATATTTACATTACGATTCATAACAGTAGCAAAATTACAGTTGTGAAGTACTGTAGCAACAAAAATAATATTATTATGGTTGGGGATCACCACAACATAAGGAACTGTATTAAGGGGTCACGGCATTAGGAAGGTTGAGAAACACTGTCTTAAAGTGACAGACTAATGAACTGATTCTGGACTACAATTTTGAACTTGTGTGATTTTAATTTGTATTTTAACAATCTATGTTTTATTGCTGTTTTTAACTGTAATTGTGATTTTTGGGAATCTGTTTGTTGGGCATCAAATTGTTGCCGGTTCTGAGGTTGCCCCGAATCCCCTTCGGAAAGAAAAGGGCAAGGTACAAGTATGGAAAATAAATAAGTAAATAAATAAATACAGAGGGCTGGATTTCATAGAATCATATGAAATCCCAGAAATCAGTTTGACATGGCTGGTTTAGGGCTTTGCAGTACAGTATTTGCTACTATATCCTCTGCTAGTTCCCTCTCATACACCAATGTGCAATACAGTTATAAATTTGAATCTAATTATGAGGTACAGAGAGAGTTTCAAATCAACTTTTGGTGTTATATAGGAGACGTTGGTGTCTGTCCCTAAAAACTTCCCTCTGACAATTGTAGTCCAAAGTTTCATCATTACAACCTGAAATACACTTAACAGGTAGCTATAAATGCAAACAAAAACATGATTTCTTATTCCTGTTCTTGATTCTTTATGTTTATTTGCATTTGATAACATAGGTCACCACTCTACCCACACTTATCAGGGACTTAGTATTTCTGACCTTGGGGAGGGATCATTCTTTTATTAACCACTATTGTATATAGATAGAAAGAAAAAAATAGTAATACAACTATAATAAAGTTATATATAATGTTATACATTTTAAAAAAGACACCCTACTAATTTCCTTTCTAAGTAGTACCAACCCCCCCCCCCCAAACCCTAAAATCGTATCATTCTGAATAAATATATATAAGATTGCATTGGACAACTTCCTAGGTGAAGTACACCAAAGTCAGGGACCTTCCACACAGCCCTATAGCCCAGAATATCAAGGCAGAAAATCCCAGTTTGAACTGGGTTATCTGAGTCCACACTCAGATAATGTGGGGTTTTCTTCCTTGATATTCTAGGATATAGGACTGTGTGGAAGGGCCCATGGTCATCAGATGTTGATCATTTTCACATAGAATAAAATAATACCAACCTAAAAAGAAACTCTAGTTGGAACCAATGAAATAAGTGGGAAATATTAGTCCTATGAACTATTTGAAGTGATAAAATATTAGCAACCTTGGGGTATTCTCTCTTCTTCTCTAAGGCCTTCATTGTCCTTCAGATGGTTTCACAAGAGCATCAGCAATAGGTTCTGTAGCACACCAGCAAGATAAACGGAGAGAAAGGTGGCTGCTCCCTCTGGCTCTGAAATGCTACTGGTCCCATGAAGGTAGAGAGCCATAATGTTACGGCACATTTATGCCACACTCGTGCTATGACGTCATTTCTTTGTGACATCGCTACCCAGGTACCAGTTATGACAAGGGAGCTGGATGAAGATAAGGAGGGATGAGGGGAGGAAGCAGAGCCAGCCCTGCCATTAAGCAAAGTGAGGAGAATGCTTTAGGGGACAGACTGGGGTTGTTTGAAAGGGCAGAAACAGCATAATTAGTTTAAAAAACCTGCTAATTAATGAACTAATGTATTTGCTGCCCTTTCAAACAACCCAAAAAAAGGGTACTAATCTCTTTTACAGCCAAGGATGGAAAGAGGTGCTTACAAGATTTATGCCTCGTGTGCCAAATGATGTCTCTGCCTTTGGGTACTGAACTAGATTATGGAAAATAAGTGGACAAGCGGAGAACAACAACTTATGAACAGAACAGGCGTCCACAGTTTCTAACCCTGTTATACTAGGTGTGTGTTGGTGGTGATATAGGCAGTACAGGGAGGGAAAAGAAGGATGCCATAGACACTCTGGTTTCCGAAACACCTCTTTACCCCCCACCCCCAAAGTACAATTAAGTATGGGCTGTTCTTCTATCTCAAACCAAGGTTCATAGTATATCTAATACAAAAATGGAAAAACTGCATTTTCAGTTATAGTGTTAGCATTCAGCGGCTTTGTGAAATTAGAGCAGCCTCCTCCCTCCTGACATTCAGGAAGAAAGTAAAAATGTGGTTATGTGAGCAAACTTTTGGATAGCAAAGCTCGGAATGCAATAAGATAATAAGGAATAGTGAACGGACCAATGAAATGACTACGGATTCGATTTTGGATGGTGTGATTTTAATAACTTTTTAATCTTGTTGTTTATTGGTGGGTTTCATTACTATATTATTATTATTATTATTGATGTTAAATTTTATGCTTTATCACTAAATGTTATTTTATGTTAATGTGTTAATTTGGTTAGCTAATTTATAGTTATATGTTATTGTATTTTAGTTTTCACATGTATGTACGGCATTTAATTTTGCCTTTATAATGTTGGAAACCACTTTGAGTTTCCTTAGGGGGAGAAAAGCAGCATATACTGTAAATGTAGTAAATAAGTATGTATGTAAATAAATAAATAAATAAGAAGGGAAAGAGGAACAAACAATTCAGACGCAAACACATGCAAAATCAGATGAAGTCAGAGTTTATTATCAAAATCGGCACAGGACACAGCTAGCCATTGTGGGTTCTTTGTAGTTCAGGCTTCCTCTATATTGCACAGATAATGTTTTCTGCAGTAAAACCTTGGGAATCCATTCTGGCCATAGAGCCACATATTTCAATTCCATTAATCAATCATAGTTAAAAGGGCAATGTGGAGAGATGGAGGAGTGCCAGTTCTATATTATAATGGGGAACATGGAATATGATGAAAGGATCAAACAGGAAGAATCTTGTTACATAAATTGATTGGATGGTTGAAAGAGTTATTAAGTAAGTAGATCAATGAGTAGACCGCTGCTAAAACCACCGTGTGCTATTATGTGTTTCATCAGCAGGGGACAGCCTTGCACAGTTCAATGTCCCCAAGTAAGAGAAGGAAGGACCACTTAGTGATTGTTTCCCACAGCTGTTCATCAAATTTAGTCCCTCTATTACCTGGCTATCAATGTATTTATTCATTCCTTTGTCAAAATAAAGAGTCTACTACAGTAGATCCTTGGTACCCGAAGGGGGTTGGTCCCAGCATTCCCCTTAGGTATTAAAATCATGGGTGCTCATTTTTTTGGGAAAAAGTGAATCTCCATAAGCATTTGGGAAATGGGATTCATAACCTTTTTGAAAAACCACTGGTCAAAGGCAAGGCATGACCTTGTTAGAAGCCACAATCTACAACCTTTTGAAAAATGATGTTCACCAGCATTCATGCAAGGCAACTAGGTCTCTCAGCTGTTAAACTCTTAGGGGCAAAGACATGCCAATGCACAAAAACACATATTCAGTAGAGTTTCAAAAATGTTCCTTTTAGTTGCCCAAACAAATCTACCTTCCCTTAAAATATATTTGCCTTTAAATTATGCTCTAAAGAGACAAAATAAACAGTCTTCTTTAAAAGTGACATAATTGGTTTACTCACAAAACTTCATGTATACAGCATACAGGGACTTTACATATGAATTCAGTTACAATAGGATTTTAAGTAATTTCGCTGTGTAGGTAACACAGGGCATCTTCCTTAGAATCAATAGTCCATAGTCCAATGGAGCCTAATGGCTTCTGTTTGGCAAACGGTTTGCATATTGAAGTCTAATCTGTACTCACTGCTGCTGATGCAAACAAAAACACTGGCTTCTAAAAGTGTAGAGATGGCTTCCACTCTCTCTAAGAGTCTAATAGTTTCTTCAAACTAAAATGGAGTCTGAGCCTGAACATGCTTAGTTCTGATCACATGGTCTGCAGTCCCTCCACAACAAAGAGTTAGGTAAAATGGCAAACCAATACACACATACAATACAGTAAGCAATTACATAGGTAAAGGTAAAGGTTTTCTACTGACATTAAGTCCAGTCGTGTCCAACTCTGGGAATTGGTGCTCATCTCAATTTTTAAGCCAAAGAGCCAGTGTTGTCTGTAGACACCTCCAAGGTCATGTGGCCAGTATGACTGCATGGAGCTCTGTTACCTTCCCACCAGAGGTGTACCTATTGATCTATCACATTTGCATGTTTTCGAACAGCTGGGTTGGCAGAAGCTGGACCTAAAAGCGGGAGCTCACATCACTCCCTGGATTCAATCCAGCGATCTTTCTGTCAGTAGGTTCAGCAGCTCGGAGCTTTAACCCACTGTGCCACCGGGGGCTCCTTAAGCAATTACATACATAAGAAATAACTAGTGGAGGCTTGAGAAGATTGCTATTTCCAACACAAGGACCATTATATACAATGGTGTAGTAGTTATATAATGTCACATATAAAATCACAAATTCAAGGTTTGTTTTTTAATATATAAATAGATAGATAGGTATAGATATAGCGCAATGGGTGGTTGAATCTATGGGTGCAGAATCTAGGGCCGACTGTCTTACTCTGCAGTATATGCCTGGAAGACATTTACAGAGAAATCTTCTATATTTTACTCAGAGATGAGCCCCACTAAGAGGATTTATTCCCAAGGATTACTTCTTCCTTTCCTTTCCTTCCTTGATGTATTTGATCATCAATTATTTCCACAAATGGCAAAAAATATGTCACTAGGGATAGACAGACACACAAAAGCTGATAGTGAGGATAAAAGTAGAACCCCATTGTTTACCCCTGTTATTTATGGTGACTCTGAATGAGAGATGCCCTAGAGCTTCAGTTATCAATAGCCCTGCTCAGGTTCTACAAACCCAGGACTACAGCTTCCTTGATAGATGTTCCCCACCTGTAATTCAGTTTTTCTCTTTTCCTATAGCTTCTACTTTACCAATTATGGTACAGTAATCCAAAATATGATAGCAGTCATTTTTGCTTCTAATTCAGATTTGCTTTGCTTATAGACCCATTTCTTTGTCCAAGGTTTCAACAGAACTCTCCCTTATCACAACAATTCAATTGAATGAATTGTTTTCTTGCCAACTTTCTTCACTATCTAGCTTTAATGGAATCCGCAAATTGCTAGCATTGAGAAGTGTTAACCCAACTTTCCTCAGCCTGACACCATCCAGATGTGCTGAAGAACAATTCCTATCCCACTCCCAGCTTCCACTACCACAGGGCTGGCTAGATAGGGTGACGGCAGCTATAATCTAACACATGTGGAGGATGCCAGGTTTACTGCTGCCTACTTCCACCCACACTGTTTTGCATAGAGAGTGCCTTCCTTCGCAATGCTTCTTTGCTTTGCAAAAAGGGTGTGCGTGTGTGGCTGGATAGGAATTCATCTGCATAGAGCATGTTTTTCCTTGTGCAAAGGGACCAGCCAGGCTTATCCTGTTTTGGAGTACATGTGCCTTTTAGTTGCCTGTTGGCGTATGGCAATTCTGTAATTCTCATACTGTTTTCTCAGGCAAACAGTATTCAGAAGTGGCTTTACCAGTTATTTCTTCTGAAATAGAGTCTACAGCGCTAATCAGTGGTGGTCTCCCATCCAACAGTACTAACCAGGGTTGCCCCTGCTTGGATTTCAAAGTCACATAGGATCTGTTGACTTTAGCTCAGTGTTTCTCAACCTTCCTGATGCTGTGATCCTTTAATACAGTTCCTCATGTTGTGGTGACCCCCAACCAGGGCCGTAGCCAGGATTTTGATTGGGGGGGGGGGCTGAGTTTGGTTCGGGGGGGCTGAGACTGGGTGGAAGAGGGTCTACCCTAGCAAACCTTTTGTATTGTTATCCCAATAACCCCATTAATGTGGGATATAATGAGCATGGTGAACAGATCATGATATGAATTAACATAACAGTTTAAATAATGTACCAGTAAGGCCTTTTCTCGGACCACCCTGAGAATTTCGGGGGGGGCTGAAGCCCCCTTAGCCCCCCCTGGCTACATGCCTGCCCCCAACCATAAAATTATTTTCATTGCTACTTCATAACTGTAATTTTGCTACAGTTATGAATCATAGTGTAAATATCTGATATGCAGGATGTATTTTCATTCACTGGACCAAATTTGCCACAAATACCCAATATGCCCAAATTTTAATACTGGTGGGGTTCGGGGTAGGAGATTGACTTTGTCATTTGAGAGTTGTAGTTGCTGGGATTTATAGTTAACCTACAATCAAAGAGCATTCTGAACTCCAAGAACACACAAAACTCCCATGAGTAACAGAAAATACTGGAAGGGTTTGGTGGGCATTGATCTTAAGTTTTGGAGTTGTAGTTTACCTACATCCAGGGAGCACTGTGGACTCAAACAATGATGGATTTGGACCAAACTTGGCACGAATATTCAATATGCCCAAATGTGAACACTGGTGAAGTTTGGGGAAAACAGACCTTGACATTTGGGATTTTTAGTTGTTGGGATTTATAGTTTACCTACAATCAAAGAGCATTCTGAACCCCACCAATGATAGAATTGGGCCAAACTTCCCACACAGAACCCCCATGTCTTGAAGAAACTCACTGGTGCGAGCCTCCCTCCAGTCTCACATGCTCTCCCTCGCCCACACATGTGCATCACACTGTCATGTGCCAAGTACACTTGTTCTCCCCTCCCCCTTGACTGAGAGGTTGGCTAAGAACCTGGCCAATCACAGCAGAGGAGGGCTTTTGGTGGGACAATTTGTCACCTGTTTCTAAAGAGGAAGAGAAGGACAGGTGGAGAGATCTTCAGACTTCTTTGCCAAAGGGGTTCCTAAGATGATCAGAAATATGTTTTCTGACAGTCTTTGGTGACCCCTCTGAAACCCCCCATGACCCCCCCTCAGGATCCTGACCCCCAGGTTGAGAAATGCTACTTTAGACTATTATTTACCTTGTTTTCTGTTCCCCTTTTTGCTTTCTCATCTCCCATATACAGGGACATATAACCTTAGGCAGCTTCTCTCCTTTGCACCAGATCTATAGCACGAAATCACTCAAGTTTAGCAAGCAAGTAACATTAAAAGCATTGCCTGAATGAAAAGATACAAAACAATAGCTAATTATATCAAAAGCAGGGGCTGTCAATGAACTTTTAGCTGCAGTTAGACCGACCACTTGCTCCCTCGATCCGTGTCCCTCTTGGCTAGTGAAATCTTGCTTAGAGAGACTACGTGACCCTCTGTTGAAGATAATAGACAGCTCTCTTGAGCAAAGAGTTTTTCCAGAAGGATTAAAAGAGGCAGTGGTCTCTCGTTGCTGAAGAAACCGAATTTAGATCGATCAGTTCCCTCCAACTACCGCCCAGTTTCGAATCTTTCGTTCCTGGGCAAGGTGATTGCCCATCATCCTCAGTGAAGAGCCTAGGGGTTGTCTTAGACCCTTTGCTGACAATGGAGTCTCAGGTCTCTACTGTTAGCAAAATCGCCTTTTTCCATCTGCGGCAGGCTAGGCGGCTGGCCCCCTATCTGTCTAGAGACAGCTTATCCACGGTGATCCAAGCCATGGTCATCTCGAGATTAGACTAGTGTAATGCCCTTTACATTGGCCTTCCCTTGTCCGTGATCCGGAAACTTAAGCTTGTCACATAACTCCCATCCTCCAGCAGCTCCATTGGCTTCCCGTTGAGCACCGGATCACTTTCAAGGTGATGATGCTAACCTTTAAGGCCTTGTATGGTCTGCGGCCGATGTATCTGATGAACCATCTCACCCCCTACCAAGCCCAGAGATCACTTCGTTCTGAAGACCTGAACCTACTCAAAGTGTTTAGTTTTAAAGCCATCCGCTTATCATCTACTTGGCGCAGAGCCTTCTCTGTTGTGGCGCCATCCATTTGGAATGCTTTGCCAGCTGAAGTTCGTGCCTTGCAAGATTTTCCATCTTTCCGCAGAGCATGCAAAACCTTATTTAAGCAAGCTTTCGAATGCTTGTGATTTGTGTCTGAGTTCCATTGTGCTTGCTGAATTTTACTGTTTTATTGTATTTTATTTACCCTGTGTTTTGATTCATAGAGCCATTGGGAGTGGCGGTGTACCAATCTAATAAATAAATAAATAAATATTTCGGTTGGCATTTAATTGCTGAAATCTGATATTTTGATTTAGTTTGAATTTATGTTTTTGTCTCTGTTTTATGTGCTTTTATATGGATTGTGAGCCTCTCCGAGCTCTCAATGACCAAATAATAAACAAGACCAAATAATAAATAAATAAAATAAAATAAAACAAAAATGATCATATCTGCACTGAACTTTCTTTGACCAAGTACCACTTTAGGAAAAATCTGGTTTTAATTTGACCTTTTAAACAATGAGTGCTGGTGGTAATTGTTTTTCTCTCTTTAAAATGTTCTTTCTTGTTTTCTTTTCTTTTATGAAGAAGCAGATTCTTGGCATGTTTCTCGACAGGATTTCAAAAGCAGCCTCTGTGATTGCTGTGCATGCAAATTCAATAAGATCATAATAGGCCCAAACTGGATCAATCAGGAGATTCTCCTTCTCTTCTTACACAGCCATGGCCCAATTCTCTCACCACTATATAATCTGGACTCACTCATGCTTTTCTTGGCATCTTCACTCATCTCTCTGCTGTAGACATATGCATGCCATAGTGATCCTGCCAACTGAAGGCCACCCTCTCATCTTGACTCCAGCTCCTCAAAACCAACACATTAGGAACTCAGTCTGGTGCCTGAGCAGATGTGGCTTATGATGCAGGGTGACATTGTGTACTTTCACAAACGCTGCTTGCTTTGAACTGGGTCCTCCATAATCCTTCACTTTTACTTGCTCTTTCTGGTCCAAATCCATATGGAGTGTCTGAAATCAGAGAAAATATAAAGTTTTAGTCACATGTATAGAAAATCCATTGAAACCAAAAAGACTCCACCGACGAGTGACATATTCCATTGGTTTCAGTTGCACCCTCCAATTATGACTGGATTGAATGTAACCCTGGGACTGTATTTTGTGTTGGTGAAGATGGAAGTAAGAACAAGTCCTCTGACACAAACAAATCCAAAATCAGAGGGGCAGCATGAAGCGAAAGTTATAAGATGGTAGGACAAGCAGGGCATCTTGGAAAACCAGTAGCCAAATAAGTAGGGCAAAACTAGAAAACCTTCAACTGTTGTTGAACTCCAGTTCCCATCAGCCTCATCTGGCATGACCCAATCAGAGGTGATAAGAGTTGGAATCCAAGAACACTTGAAAAGCTACAAGTTCCCAGTCCCAGAGCAAAGAAGCATCCCTAACCCCATCCATCTAAATGTTTGTACATGTTCATGAACACATGAATGAACAGAGAGCTCACAACAATGTAGTGTTGGGGAAAATTCCATTTTACCCACTACCATCATCACTATGAGGCTTGCAGCTAAACTCAGAGGAATAAGAGAAGTCTGTGATATCCTTCTCTTTTCTAAGAAAAAAGTTCTGACACTTTGACCCCATAAACCCTCATTCTACTACAACCCTGCTTAGGAAACAAATACTGCTGCAGCACATCTCTGTCAGCTTTCCCTATACTGATATGTTTTATTGTGACCCATAGCTGGTCCTCATAGTCCTATTACTCTGCTGATGTTCCTTCTTGACTTTTCCATTGCTTTGTGCATTGTCTTGCAGACAGCCCTTCAGAAGCCAAGAGTGATTTATTAAAGCAGAAAATAACTGCTGTGATTGCTGAACAGCCAGAGCAGAGGCTTGGGTTTATATAGCAAGACATGGAGTGACATTGGCCTTCCATAGGCACCTGGCTTTCTAGCCCTGGGCTTCGGTTTTCTAGCTGGCTAGTATTGCTTACAGCTCCCATTTCCTGATCAGCTGTATTGGCGGCATAATAAGGCGTGAGCAGCCAACGCCTGGTTCTTGGCTGGAGTCCCACAAGGTGACAGTGATGGGTGACTACATGCCAGACATTCGAAGTGGCAACAATACTGCAACAGAGAAGGAACAGAAAATGCTGAGAGCAAGATCAGGTCAACAGAGGCCAACGGGGGTGACTCAAGATATTTTGCTTCACAAGGTGAAGGACAACATGTCACCCCATCCTCCTCCCTCATACATATGCAAATGGTCAGTTAATAATACAATATCATCAACTTCATAATAACCAACAGTCTTGTTTAGAGGACTCATGGCAGCCTGTATGGCATATGTAGGTCTCCCCGGCATCTTACGCCTGAGTCAGTTTCCTCAATCTGCCTAATAATAGAGCCAGCCCCAGTTTTATGTCTGTCTCACACATCTGGAAGTGTGTGTGTTCAAGGTTACCACATCCTCTTTCTTTTCTATGGCTTTGTCCGCTTTGTAGTCTTAAGATTATGAAACAAAGTGGTACAGAGGCTGGACAAGTTACTTTTTTAGACCCAGAACCCCCCCCCCCCCAAAACACATATGGTCCCCAAATTAGGAGTTGTAGTCCAAAAATGTAAATATATCTGGGGGAAATCTAGAAACAATGTGTGTATGAAAAATATGCTGAATCTTTTCATCCTCAGCAAGCACTGAGACGAATGGGGAATGTATCTCTCATGTTTCAAAATGTGATCTGAATGAACAAGTACACTAAACGTGAAAGTCAGTTTCTCATTCCCTTTTAGCTCAATGTAGCTGTTAAGTCTTCCTCTCATCAGGGGACAAGAAGAGAGGGAAGTGGTGGGCATGGTGGGGAGCCAAGCATTTACTTCCCTTTATCTTTCTTCCACCACGTTAGCTCCCCCTTTCCCAGTTCCCCCAAGCAGTTTAGTTTTGCTTTGGGGAACACAGCAGAGGAGTATTAACAGTGGTTTCTTGGCAACTGTTATATCCATCTTTCCACATGTTTTCCCAGCAAAACAGCCACAAATCCACTGAAACAGCAGCAGTAAAGAGATGATAGGTATGGTGCATGGAGAAGAGGGGCAGGAGTGGGCGGCTTTCTAACTGCTGTCTGGGATGAACTTAAGTTTGGGCATACTCATTCCGAATTTCAGGCAGCATTTGCAATTTCAGCATGCATTTTCTTTCTAGGGTCTCCCTATAATTCACAGCAATCGCTACCAATCTATTTCAGCAGCATTTTATGTCTTGCGTTATCTCCAGGTGGGCAGATGTGGTTCTCCTCCTTTCCCCATTGTATCATCACAACAGCCCTGTGAGGAAGGCTAGGCTTCGAGAGGTTGACCTGACTAAGATCAACTGGGAAACATAATTGTTGAATGAGAATGAAATCCTGAGTCTGATGTTGCAAACATGATGCTGCACTGACTATCACCAATTGTGGCTATTTGGCCAGGAATTGGAATGCCCAAATAAGTGCTCCCATCTTTGTGGGGAGGATAAATGGGTAGCTGTCAAGGACAGGGCTTTCTTTGTAGTGGCATCCTGACTATGGAAATCCTTGTCCCCATAGGTTCACCTTATGCCAACCTTAGCATAAGATACATGAAGGCTAGAGCCTTCCCACACTATCATATGCTGTCCTCAGCAATTGGTACCCATAGCATAAAGCCCCACTCAGATTCCATGGAGCCATGAGGACTACAAGGCATTGAGAGACTCATCCTTTATGCATTTGTCTAATCCCTTTTGAAAGCCTCCTAATTTAGTGGCCATAACAAACTACACATTCTGTGGCACAAAATCCTCTAAATTAATTATGCACAGTGTTCAAAAGCACTTCAGAGCAGTTAATTATAGAACAAAGTAGATCAAATCATTTCATAATAAATGCACATTGGGAATAGGATGTCTACTATGGGAGCTTTAGGCACAGGAGAGATATTAGATGGTGGATTATATAACACTAGATTCCCAGTGCTATGAAGAGCTGAAAATCTTGCCTGTATATATAAACTGCTTAGAAACTTGCTTACTATATCACCATATGCCCTGGACAATTTGAGCAGCACTGAGAATTCATCACCAGTATCATCTTCACACAGGCAAAACAACCTTGGTTTTAGCACTTGTATTGTGGTGTCTGCCCTACATGCCCGAGTGTACTCTGAAATGAGGTGTGAAAGTCAAAGGTAAGCCCCTCTCTTCAGCTCTTTCACAGAGGCAAAACAGGTTACAGCTGGGTGCTTCTCCTTTTTTTGCTGTTAGCTGGATCTATGAATAGGCTGAAGAAAAAGAATTGAGGATTGTATGTGTTGCATTCCTATAAGCTGCATGTTGGAAAGAAAGGGAAATGGAGATGCAGAACTAGTTTCAGCTTAGTCCACTTGCTTTCATTTCTCTGTTGGTGCACTTGGGGCTGTATTATTTATATTATGTAATCATATATGAATTCTGTTTAGTTCTATTCTAAATAATAACAGCTCAAGCTTCACTGGGATATTATGCTGCTTAAAGCAAAAGTGCAGATCTTTCACCCCGCAATTCCCATGTCCAAAGATGGATTGGATTGGCATTTGAATCTTGCTTCATCACTCATTATGAGACAGACTGGAAAAAAATAAACTTTCACTATATATCATTCAGTGGCCTGAAGAGTTTACTGTGTTGTTCGTTTATGAACCCAAGTCAAACCTATTCTGGGTTTTTCTTGGCAGAGATGGTTTGCCCTTGCCTTCCTCTGAGGCAGAGAGTGTGGTCATCCAATAGATTTCCATGGCTGAATGAGGATTTGAATCCTGCTCTCCCAGTGTCCAATTCCAACACTTCACTGCACTCATTATTTTACTGCTTTAGCTGTGCATAAATCTATATTTTATAGATCTCTAAGAAAATGTATTTTTAGAAATATGGACAGCTTAATGTGTTGTCAAAGGCTTTCATGGCTGGAATCACTGGGTTGCTGTGAGTTTTCAGGGCTCTATGGCCATGTTCCGGAAGCATTATCTCCTGATGTTTCAGCCACATCTATGGCAGGCATCCTCAGAGGTTGTGAGGTCTGTTGGAAACTAGGCAAGTAGGGTTCCACTGATACATAAAACTCACTCACCCAGTTTCCAACAGATCTCACGACCTCTGAGGATGCCTGACATTGATGTGGCTGAAACATCAAGAGAAAATGCTTCTGGAACATGGCCATACAACCTGTAAAGATCACAGCAACCCACGGACAGCTTATATCAACATGCACACCTACCTTATTTCCATATCCTATGTGCTTTCTCTTTCATTTTTTTCTTAATATTGTTAAAATGCAGTAGGAAGAGGAGACCTTGGTTAGGAACAACACAACTGAGAGCAACAGGCTAGATGAGGGTAAATGGGACTGGTCACATGACACGTGCATCTTTGTTCTTTTAACAGCTTGGCACTTTTCCCTGCCTCTCAGCTTCTGCTGCCTGGAGTATGTAGTCTACGTTACAACAACATAACAACAGATGCTACAACATTTAATAAAGCATTAAACAAGCAATTGAATCAAAATAGGAATTTGAACCAATTCAAACCAAATGAAACACATCTTACATAGTGTTGCTGTGAATTTTCCGGGCTGTATGGCCATGTTCCATTCTCTCCTGATGTTTTGCCCACATCTATGGCAGGCATCCTCAGAGGTTGTGAAGTTTTCACAATCTCTGAGGATGCCTGCCATATATATGGGCAAAACTTCAGGAGATAATGTTTCTGGGAAATGGCCAGACAGCCTGGAAAACCCACAACAACCCAGTGATTCCAGCCATAAAATCCTTTAACACCACATCTTGCATATTTTGTGAAATCCAGAAGTTTTTTTCTATCTCAGCCACTAAAAAGCTGAAGGTTTATTTAAATTTTCTGCTGACAAAAAAATGTCAAATATAAAGGCTAAATTCAAAAAGAGGGCTGTGAGCTTTCAAATGGAGAAAATATATTAAAATGACAGCAAGAAAAGCCTTACTCAAAAATATAAAATTCAGCTGGGCTCAAATGGAGAAAATATATTAAAATGATGGCTAAAGAAAGCATATCTTGGTCACAATCTCAGTATCCTTATAACCATTAGGCTTCACCTTGACTTCCACATTAATGAGATGGGTAATCAAGTTTAACCTTTCACCATATTCTTTATCCCAACACACACCTTCTGAGGATGAGAGTGTGTGACCTGCTTCAGGTCACCCATTAGATTGCATAGTCAAGCAGGGATTCAAACCCTGGTCTCTGGAGTTGCAGTTCAGTGCTCAAACCATTACACACCACTCTGGCTATTACATAAGTTTAAAAGAAGCACATCCTTTTATCATAGCTAGTTAACCGCTGAAGGCAATAGAATCAAGGAGTTGTGATTTGACATGATCTTTCGCATTTTCTGCCCAAAAGTTCTTGTACCTCGACAAACTCCAGATTCCAGAAGCCCATAGCATTGAGGCATGGCAATTCAAATGGTGTCAAACTGCATCGATTCTACAGTGTAGATGTTCCACAAGCAACATCCTTATACACCAGTGGTTCCCAACCTTTTTTTTGACTAGGGACGAATCAGTTTTTGGTCAACTCTAGATTCAATTTGGTTATTTGGGGTGTTGATTCAGAAAATTGCATTCGATAGACCACATCAGCTCTAGTTTCTGATACCAGAACATATGCCATCCTGTAGTCGCCATTTGCCCACCCACAGAAAACCATATTTAATAATCTAGAGCTGATGTGGTCTATCCCATGCAATTTTATGAATCAGCACCCCAAATAACCCCAAGAAAAAAAAGTTTGGTGGGTTTTTTTGTTGGATTGTGTTATAATCTGTGGATTTTGTTAACACTCGGCACTATAAGAGGGTTTTGTGAGCCAGGATTTTGTAGTAATGGTGGGCCTGAGGTTGGGAACCATTGCCATACCTTAAGTATAACTTCAAAAATTTGTGGAGACAATCAAGAGAGAGGCAGGACCATGTCTGTGAAAGTTTGCTTTTGGGGAGCCACAGTTAGCAAACCTTTGTATTGTTATCCCAATAACCCCATTTGAATGTGTGATATAATGAGTTTGACACGACTGTAACTGAATAACGGCATAAGTCAGTTTAAATAATGTACCAGCAAGAAGACTAAAGGGATATACCTGGTATATTATAGATCAGGCATGGGCCCTTGAGCCCCCCAGGGGTTTTGGCTTCAATCCCTGACTCCAGGTAGCACCAAGAGGGTTTTGTAGAGACCAGAAAGGGGGCATTGCAATGGTGTTGTAATTTTTTGTTTGTTTGTTTGGTTTTTTTGGGAACATTGCCATTTATTTCAACTGATCAACAAATTAAAAACAATCACAGAGTTGAACTAAACAGGAGAATGTCTGTGAAAGTTACAAACTGAACACAATCCTGCAAAAGTGAAGCTGAATACAATGTGGAGAAAAGACTTTGCCTCTTGAATCATTTAGCTTAAATTCATTTGTTGAGCATCTGAAGAGTACTAATATTTTTGTACACAAACTTTAATAACTGCTAACGGCTCAATACTATGGAGTCATGGGAGCTGTAGTTTGGTGAGGCACTAGCAGAGAAGACTAAAGGGATATACTCTGGTATACTATAGATCAGGCATGGGCAAACTTGAGCCCTCCAGGGGTTTTGGACTTCAACTCCCACAATTCCAGATAGGGACCAAGTTTGCCCATGCTTGCTATAGATGCACCCTGAGAAAGCATTTGGTTTCTGAGGGGATTTCAGCCACTTTCCCTCTCAGTGACCTCATCTGAAAAACTGTGTCCAGTTCTGGGCACCCCAACTTAAGAAGGATATTGACAAGCTGGTATGTGTTCAGAAAAGGGCAAACAAATGATCAAAGGCCTAGAGACCATGAATCCCTTTCTGCTGCTCTAGAGACCAGGGCACACGGGAGCAATGGTTTCAAATGGCTCCCTTGTGGAAAGAGATTCAACTGAAAAGATTAGGAAGAACTTCCTAAGAGTAAGAGCTGTCAAAGAGTAGCGTAGGCTGCCTCAGAGCCCTTCCACACAGCCCTATATCCCAGAATATCAAAGCAGAAAATCCCACAATATTTGCTTTGAACTTTTCTTTTTCTTAGAAAAAGAAAATAATCCTTGTGTTGGTGGTGGGGGTGGCGGGAATTGTAAATGTTTTGTGTGTGTACAATATGTATTTTTTGTGTTTTAAAAAATAAAAAAAATTACTCCGAACTGGGTTATTTGAGTCCACACTGCCATATATCCCAGTTCAATGTAGATAATGTGGGATTTTCTGCTTTGATATTCTGGGATATAGAGTTGTGTGGAAGGGTCCACAGAGTGTGGTGGAGTCTCCTTCTCTAGAGCAGTCTTTCTCAACCAGTGTGCCGTGGCACACTAGTGTGCCGTGACGGACCTCCTGCTGTGCCGCGAGAAAAGCTCTCTGCCCCCTTCCTCCCCCCCCTCCTGCCGAACTCCTGCTGCTAGGGGGAGGAGGAAGGGTCGGGCAGTGGCGAAGAAAAAGAAGGGACCGGGGCGCCGCCTCCTTCGGCCGTTTCCCCAGCCAGCCTCCAATCCGCCATGACTCCCACCATGACTCGCGCCTCGCTCGCTGAAGCTGCGTGGAGGAGCCCCGCCCACTGAAGCCCATCCACCACTCATGCTCCTCCTCTGTAGGAGAGCTGAAGCTGGGGGGAGGGGGAAGGGCATGGCGCGGCCTGTAGGAGAGCTGAAGCTGGGGGAGGGGGCGCGGCCTGGCTCTGCCCCCTCCCCCGGCTTCGGCACTCCCAGCAGCTGCTCCAGCCTTGAGGGGACAGTGCCAAGCCAGCATTGTGCTGGCTCTGGCACGGCTGGCTTGGCACTGCCCTCAAGGCTGGAGCAGCTGCTGAGAGAGGTGAAGCCGGGGGTAGGGGCGGGCATGGCACAGCCTGGCTCCGCCCCTCCCCAGTTTCGCACTCCCAGCAGCTGCTCCCAGCAGGCCACCAACCCCCAGCAGTTCTTTACTGTGTTAGAGTGTCATTTTGTGTCATTTTGGTTGGTGGTGTGCCCCCGAAGTTTTTTAATGTTAAAAATGTGCCGCGGCTCAAAAAAGGTTGGGAAACACTGCTCTAGAGGCTTTCCCACAGAGGCTGTCTATCAGGAGTGCTTTGATTGTGCCTTCCTGCATAGCAGGGGGTTGGACTGGATGGCCCTTGGGGGTCTCTTCCATCTCTATGATTCTATATCAGGAGTAGGCAATACAGGGACTAATTGAGACACTTTTTCTAACCCGCCCACCATCTCCTCCTGACCTAGGGCCCTTCCACACAGCCCCATATCCCAAAATATCAAGGCAGAAAATCCCACAATATCTGCTTTAAACTGGGTTATCTAAGTCCACACTCAGATGTGGGATTTTCTGCCTTATTATTCTGGAATATAGGGCTGTGTGAAAAGGCCCCAAGACCAATCCTTTTGGGAGCCAAACATTTCCAATCTTTCCTTCACTTTCTGCCTCCAAAGAGAAGAGGAAGGGATGGAAAAGGCGGCGAGGAGATTTGGGGAGGACCCCCTCCTTCCCGTCCCGCCATGCAGCCCCCAAGTTAGAAAGTTTGCCCATGCCTGCTGTGTCTGTCCATGTCTGCCGGGCGTGATTTGATTGTGCGTTCCTGCATGGCAGAGGGTTGGACTAGATGGCCCTTGGGGTTTCTCCCGACTCTAGGATTCTGTGATTGCAGGGCACTAGAGGCACAGGTCCGTCCCCTCTTTCGCTCCCGCCTCTCCTTCCCCACTCGCGACCGTGGCATTGGCACATCCTCCCCTCCCTGCTGCTCAGCCCCTTGGTTTGCTCCGCCTTCGCCCGGACTCTCCTTTACTCTCGCAGAGGCAGGAGCCGAGGCAGGCGGCAGTTTCCCTTGGCTGCCTGTGGGAGAAGCCGGGAAGCTGGATCCCTCCTTGGGAAGAAGATGAGAAGGGCGCCGGGAGGGAGGACCCCACGCCTCTGATTTTCCCCGCGGGAAGGAAGCAGGCAAGCAGGCGAGCCGCCACCGCCTGGGCTGCCGTCTGAAGGCGATGTCTGGACCCGAAGCTCACGGCCACAGCCGGCGGCTGCCCTGTAAGTCTTCCCTTGGGTCGGGGCTGGGCACCCAAGAACTGGTGGGGCGCGTGGGGTTGGTTGGAGAGCAGCAGACTGCCCACCCAGGCTCACTTTCCATCCTCTACTTATATCTGCGAAATGGGTCGAAGGAAGATGCCGCTTTGCCTTGTTCTCAGGAGCAAGCCAGGTTATTGTTGCTGTTGTTCTTGTTGTGGTTGTTGTGTGCCATCAAGATGTTTCTGACCCCAATCACTAGGTTTTTCTTGATACTGGAAGCTGTTATCCATCCCTATACATCTGCTGTTGGTTGTCTTCAAGTCATTTATGGCTTCCGGCAACCCTAGGGCAAACCTGTCATATTTTGGGTGTGAGGTGTACAACATGTGTCCCTAAGGTGTTTGCTCTGCCTTCTTCTGAGGCTGTGAAAGAGTGGCTTGCCTTCAGAGTCAACCAGGGGGTTGCATGGCCAAACCCAAGTCTCCAATGCACAAACCATTGTGCCATACTGGCTCCCTAAACATACATTCTAGTGGCTATTTCACCTTGTTATGTGCCTTCAGGTCATTTCTGGCTTATTGCAACCTGGGTTTTCTGGGGCTGAGAGTGTGTGACTCACCCAAAAGGTCATCCAGTGGCTTTCAGTGGCCGAGCAGGAATCCAAACCCAAGTCTCCAGTCACACTCCAATGCAAAAAACCATTGTGCCATACTGGCTCCCTAAGCATACATTCTAGTGACTTCCTCATCTTGTGTGCCTTCCAGTCATTTCTGACTTATTGCAACCCGGGTTTTCTGGGGCTGAGAGTATGTGACTCACATACTCAATGGCCGAAGAGGGATTTGAACCCTGATCTCCAGAGTCATAGACCAATGCTCGGACCATTAAACCATTTGGGCTGCTAGCAACTAAGGTAAAGGGCAACATTTCAACAAAAAGGAGGAAACCATGAAAACGAACAAAATCTGGCTACCAGTATTTAAAAAGCTTTAAAATCAGGACAGTAAATAAAAGACAACATTTGAAAATCAGGCAAATTCCAGACAAGAATCAATCAGGGCCAGCTAACATCTCCAAACAAAGGATTTCCCCAGGCAGGAATCAGCCAGGCTTTGAAGCTGCAAGGCTATTAAATGCTAATCAAGCTGGCCATTTGCAACATTCACATTTGCCTCAAGCAGACAAGAGTTCTCTCTCCCACCCTGGACATTATTCCACAGTGATATAAACCTCACTTGCCCAGTTTCCAACACACCTCACAACCTCTGAGGATGCCTGCCATAGATGTGGGTGAAACGTCAGGAGAGAATGCTTCTGGAACATGGCCATACAGCCCAGAAAACTCACAGCAATCCATTTCTAACCTTCACTGGACTCCACCCTGCACAGTCTATTATGTATTAACAGGGCTCCAAGCCCAATTGGAGGGAGCTTCCTTGGACACTTAGGAGGGGCTTGGTAAATATTCAAGTCATGTCAGCATCTCTCCATTTTCAATTTTTGGAAAGCCATTTTTATTATTTTCATCCCAGACCCAAACATCACCTGCTTGTTTTTGCTGCGGAGAGCCATGGGCCAGCCAGTTGGCATTGATTGCAGCTACTATGTGGAAGCTGCTCTGGGCACAGCTTAAAGGATTCACACCTCGTAGTACTGATCAACAGCTGGGAAGCCTCCCCGCCATTGTCTTGTCACTGTAGTCACCCCATTAGCATTGTGTGTCAGGCAAACAGCAGCCCACAGCATTCCTTTCTCACCCAGTGGAGCTGACTCAGAGGCCTGCCTTCCTGATCTCTTTTATCTACCCTCCCAACCTGCCTTGTTTTGCATGGCTTCACCCTACAAACACACACCTGTCAGCTTTGCACCTTTCTGTGAAAGTGAGCTGTTAAAAAAGCCAAGAGATCTGAACAATTTATTCCCCATCGCACGTGTCTCTGAACATTTTCAGAGGCCTCTTCCCACCTGTATTAGGGGAGTGGGGTGGATACAGTTGGTGATTTTATGGCTATATCCAAGGGGATAGCTGATGATATTTTGCTATCGGAAGTAAAGGACAAAATGGCATCTCTTCACCAACATAAAGATTTTAACTTGCCTGTCATTTAAATACTGCTTTGACATCTGTGGGGATATTATATTTTCTCTGTTGAAGCTGAGACAGCAGTCTTGGCTTTTTTTTAGTGTATTAGGTCAATGTGTGTGAAGCAGATCAGGTCAGGTCAGTCTGTGTTCTCCAAGGAAAAGGGATAATTGTGGGATGCAGACTCATGAATGATAGAATCTGTGTTGGCCGTATAGTTCAACCTTCTTCTGTGCAGGAATTATTAATTATTTATTAGTTATTTTAAACATTTCTATCCCGTCCTTCTCACCCCCGAGGGTGGGGGGGGGGGGACTCAGGGCAGCTCACAACCGGCACCCATTCGATGGCAACAACAGTAGTAATAAAATCGCACGTAGACGTTACTTAAAATGACAAAATTAAAACATATGTTTAAAAAAGGACAAATACAAATCCAGAGTCATAATTTCAGGTCTGTCCATTGTCAATCACATAAATGTATTTATTATTTATTTGCAATGCTTATACCCCACCCTTTTCACCCCCCTGGGGGGGGGGGAGACTCAGGGTGGCTAACAAGGCAGCAATTCAATGCCTAAACATACAATATAAATCCTAAAAACATATATCATTAAAATAACAGTTAAAAACAAGCAAATATTCAACACTCAAGTAAATTAAAAACAGTGTTCCTCCATAAATCTATGTTATTAAACATTTATCCATATTCTCATCAATCATTTAGCCGTTCCTATTCCAGTCCAAAGTGCTGCATTCTGCTATTGTGCTAAGACATGGTCCCATAGCCAAGATTTTACTTTTTCCCTAAATGCTAGGAGTGATGGGGTCGATAGTATTTCGCTAGGTAGCGCATTCCACAGGCGAGGAGCCACAGCTGAGGAGCTCATCCCCACCAGCCGCACTTGAGATGCTGGTGGGAGCGAGAGCAGGGCCTCCCCAGATGATCTTAAGTTGCACGGTGGGACGTAGAGGCAGATGCGTTCAGACAAGTAAGCTGGGCCAGAACCGTATAGAGCAGGGGTGCTCACACTTTTTCAGCATGCAAGCTACTTATAAAACAACCAAGTCAAAATGATCTACCTACCCACTACAAAAATGTGAAACATATAACACAATATCTGCTTTGAACTGGGTTTTCTGAGTCCACACTGCCATATACTCCGATTCAAAGCAGATAACATGGGATTTTATTCAACTGTGTGGAAAGAACCTCAGATCCTACTTTACAGTTGACACACACAAACTGATTTCTTACTACTGGATTGGACTAATTGACTGAGCCTTCCTCCCGCCCTGCCTGTGATCTACCAGGATGCCCTACGCGATCTACCATTAGATCGCGATCTACCTAATGAGTACCCCTGGTATAGAGCTTTATAGGTCAAAACCAGCACTTTGAATTTAAACTATTTCCTATTATTATTGCTGCGTCTGCTGCTCGAATGCCTGGTCCCATAACCAAGATTTAAGTTTCTTCATAAAGGATAGAGGGGGGGGCTGATTTCATTAGGGAGTGAGTTCCACAGACAGGGGCCACCACCAAGAAGGCCCTGTCTCTCGTCCCTGCCAATCACACCTGTGAGGATGACGAGATCGAGAGCAGGGCCTTCCCCAACAATCTTAACCTCCAAGGTGCGTCATAGAGGGAGATATGTTCAGGCAAGTAAGCTGGGCCGGAACCATTTAGGGCTTTATAGGCCAAAGCCAGCACTTTGAATTGTGCTCGGTGGCAAACTGGTAGCCAGTTGAGCTGACACAACAGGGGGGGGGGGGTGGTATGCTCCCTGTGTGCCACTCCAGTGAGCAATTTGGCTGCTGCTTGTTGGACTAATTGAAGCTTTGAACAGTCTTCAGAGGCAACCCTACGTAGAGCGCATTGCAGTAATCTATTTGGGATGTAACAAGAGCGTGGACAACCATGGCCAAGTCAGACTTCCCAAAGTATGGGTGCAGCTGGCACACACGTTTTAGTTGTGCAAAAGCTCCCCTGGCCACTGCTGAGACCTGGGATTCCAGGCTCAGTGATGAATCCAGGACCACTCCCAAGCTGCAAACCTGTGCCTTCAGTGAGAATGTAACCCTATACCCTGTTCGGCCTTTCGACTGACCAGGAGGACCTCGGTCTTGCCTAGATGTGCAATTGTCTGAATGTGCAATTAAAATGCATGGCACATTAAACCTCTGTTTAAAGATTTTCAAAAATGGAAGGTCAACCATCCTCCAAGGAAATCTATTCTGCTGTTGAACAACTCTTACAGGAAAAAAACATGCTTTTATTTCATCCAACCCAACGCGTGTTGCATGAAGCATTTCACTCACTCTACCTAATGGTAGATCTGGCGATCACTTCCCAATCATCAGTAAAGGAGTAGTTGAAGGCATTTCCGTCAAGAAAGGGAAGAACCATAGCTCATAATGTGGCAGAAGGTAGACATGGGTGTATGTCTGGATTCATGGGTACCAAGCTGTAATCTCTATTACCCATTAGGGAAGTTTTTAAATTTTAAGTAGGGAGATATAAGAAAGTCCCTATCAAGCCATAAAAGTCCCACTTTCCATTTTAGCCTAATCATACTTCCAACTAGAGCCCAGCCCAAGACATGGAACTGCCTGAGGCATAGACAAAAATCAGTGAGAACAACAAGTATCTTACTTCAGCACTGGCAATGGGGACAATGTGTTGGCTTTCATGGCCTGAATCACTGGGTTGTTGTGATTTTTCCAGGCTGTATGGCCCATGTTCCAGAAGCATTCTCTGCTGACGTTTCACCTGCATCTATGACAGGCATCCTTAGAGGTTGTGAGGTCTGTTGGAAACTATACAAGGGAGGTTTATATATCTGTGGAATAATTTCTAGAATGGGAGAAAGAACTTTTGTATGCTTGGGGCAAGTGTGAATGCTGCAAATAGCCACCTTAATTAGCATTTAATGGCCTTGCAGCTTCAAAGACTGGCTGATTCCTGCCTGGGGAATCCTTTGTTGGGAGGTCATTAGCTGGCCCTGATTGTTTCTTGTCTGGAATTCTTCTGTATTTGAGTGTTGTTCTTTCTTTACTGTCCTGATTTTAGAGGTTTTTAAAAAAATACTGGAAGCAAGATTTTGTTCATTTTCCTCCTTTCTGTTGAAATTGTCCACATGCTTGTAGATTTCAGTGGCTTCTCTATGTAGTTTGACATGGTGGTTGTTAGAATGGTCCAACATTTCTATGTTCTCGAATAATATGTTGTGTCCAGGTTGGTCCATCAGGTATAATATAGTATGGAAATTATATCTTTGATCACAATGGAAGGCAGCATGCTAACGAGTTGAATGGCAAGGCATGTGGCACACTCAGCTTTGTTTTGCAAGAGAGGGGAATAGCCAGGGGCTCCCACTACACTTCTTAATTTCAGAGTCTAAAAACAGCCCAGGAAGGGAATGACTTCTAAACAAACCCTGCCAAGAAAACCTTATGATAGAGTCACCTTAGGTCAGAAAATACTTGAAGGCACACAAGAAACAGCAAAAGAAACAAAAGTTCAGGCTGTAGGTCCACTCCGTTCTCGTTCTGCCTACTCCCCATAATTTGCTCAATGTTCTAGATGTCCTTTCCCCTCCCAACCCAAGATGAGAAGGATTTTATTATGTTACTTAACTCTTTGTATGTAGGGAATATGTGCAGATGCTGTTGCCAGGGTCTGCTCTGGAGTGAAGCAGATTGTATTACAATTACTAAATAAATGCATTAAGACTTAAATAAATAAAATATATAAAAATAAATCACAATGATAAGATGATTACCATCCAAGTGAAACAAATGATAGAAAGCATTTCCAGTTGCCCTGTGGACATGACTTTTTTTTTTGGAATTAATTCCTTACCACCACCATTCCTCCATATGCAACCTTTTCATCAGTTCTGCCATATTCCTATGACCCCATACACTCTGTGCACTATATTTACCTTCGCTTCTGGTGTGAGAGAATTGGCTATCTGCAAGGACATTACCCAGGGTACGCCTGGATGTTTTACCATCCTGTGGGAGACTTTTCTCCTTGCATGAGAAGATGGAGCTGACAGATAGGAGCTCACCCCACTCCCTGGATTTGAACCACTGATCTTTCAGTCAGCAGTCCTGCCAGCACAAGGGTTTAACTCACTGTGGTTTCTCAAGTCGCTCCTGGCACAAAAATAACCCCTATGTTTGCCCATTGCTGGGAATGTGGCGCAGCTGGCTAAGTGTCAGCTGCATAGGATCTCTCTGACCAGTAGGTCATAAGTTCGAGGCCTGCGCGGGTTGAGGTGGGTTCTCGACCTTAAGTGTAGCCTGCTGTCAACCTTTGCAGCCTGAAAGACAGTTACATTTGTCAAGTAGGAGATAAAGGTACCACATTAAAGTGGGGAGGCAAAATTTGACTCATTTATGAGGCCATTAAAAAGAACCCAGGAATCGCTGAGGAATGCGGAAGAAACAACAAAGGGACACTGGAAAACACTGGGAGATGAGGAGTGCGTCAGCTCCTCCTGGTGGCCAGAAAGTTTGCCTCTGTTCGTTTATATATGTGTGTAATATGTCAAAAATGTATGTACTGTACTGTGATAAATGTCATATGTTTATATGTCATATGTTGAACTGCAGGGATTGTCTGCAAGTATGTGTACTGTAACCCGCTCTGAGTCCCCTTCGGGGTGAGAAGAGCGGAATATAAAATAAATAAATAAATAATTGCCAGCATCCTTTGCCACAAGGTACCCATATCCAAGCATTGCCGATTGTCAGAAGCCTGCTGTAATTCATTCCCTTCCTCTTGATGCATTCCCCATCTTGCAGACACACTATTCCTAATAGTAAACATTTCTGATTTTTTCCCCAGGAAGATTATATCTGAATTGTCTATTTTAGCTGCACATTAAATGCAAAGATGCATTTAACATTATTCCGGTTTGGCACTTAGTCTGTTGAAACTGTTAGAGTAATTCTAAGGGTTGAACAGCCCTTCTTTGTCAGCTGTGAAGGTTAGAATCTGAGCAGACAATTCTTCCTGTTTGGTTATAAAGCCCTTTTCTTGAATGATAGCTCTTTAAAGAACAATCTAGTAGCATTTCCTCTGAGCAATCCAGAGTGTGTTCTTCCTTAAAAGAACTTGACCTTCCTAAACAATCTTCTTCATGGGAATGACGGAGAAGCAGATCTTAGATACAGAATCCTCCCTGGCCTGTAACCAGAGAGAGAAAAAATCATCAAAAAAAGACTCTCATAGAAACATTTCCCACAGCCTTCCTTTGGGATATGATGCAGCAGCAAAAGCATAAAATCCAAACCACCGTTAAGAGGAAGCGCAGGAGGCATAGAAGCCAAGAGAGAGGCAGTGGTTTTGGCAGAGAGTTAAGAGAAAAGAGAACGGGGTGAGGAGGTGGTACCTCATGACCCTTCTCCTTGTCACAAATTCATAATGAAAGCCAGACTAGCCAATCCTCAAATCCCTCGAGTCACAGGGCTAAAAATATCCCCACTGTCCAGAGCTCTTTCTCCCCAGCAGAGACTACATCATAAGACCCTGCTATTTACAGGGCCAGGAGTTACTTTATATAGAATGACGAGTAGAATAAAACCATTGAGCGCATTAGCAAGGATGAGGGGGTGAGGGCAAAAAGCTCTCCAAAACATCAAGGACAACAAATGGTGCCAGAGTCTGTGTGCTTGGCTTTGTTCCTGCTTCTCTTTGCCTAGTTTAACCTCAGAAGGGCTGTGTTTCTGTCATAAGGAATATTCTGGCCTTGGCTCTGGACAGGAACATAAGCCTTTCTAATGAATTCTCTTTTTTTGGGAGATATTTCCTGTGTCTTGCTGCTTTCTTGAAGGTCTCCTACAGGGCACCCGAACAGCCTTAAAGTGGATTAAACCAGTGCTCTAAATACACTGCTTAAAGAAAAAGGGCATCTGACCCTAGATAGAAGCCGTGTCCATTGTTGAGGAAAACCCGTGCCACTTAAAGTCCAAGTACAATCATATTGTTTCAGGTAGTGATGAAAGTGTGTTCTGCATATGCTCTATGGAACTGCTCATTCCAGCTGCTATCCGAGTGAAGAGCTGGCTTTTATATTGTGACTTTCATGTAATAAATGCAGAACCCTGTGGTGAAATTAACAACCGGAATCAAATGGATTGAATAAATTTAGCAGCACCATTGTCAAATACTCTTCTAAATGACAAACAATCTTTGTACTGTTTAGATCAGAGTTTCTCAGCCAGGGTTCCCTAGAATCCTATTATAAACATTTTTCTTCTTTTCTTTTCTTCTTCCTCTTCTTTGAGTTGTGTATAGAATTATTTTTTAATGTAAAGGTTTGCCTGAGACCTGGAAATTATTTCAAAGATTCTTCCGTGGCAAAAAGGACGAGAAAAGCTGGTTTAGATTCTAGGAAACCTTTCAGTATATCTCTGTTATATAGATGTGAGTCTGTACAAATGGGATACAAATATCAGAAAGCTATGTTAGCAACAGGGCCAAAGTGGCACAGTGGGTTAAACTGCTAAGCTGCAGAACTTGCTAACTGGAAGGTTGGCGGTTCAAATCCACAGGATGGGGTGAGCTCCCATTGTTAGTCTCAGCTTCTTCCAACCTAGCTATTTAGCAGAGGGGCCAAAGTGGCACAGTGGGTTAAACTGCTAAGCTGCCAAACAGTGGGTTAAACCACTAATCTGCCAAACTTGCTGACCAGAAGGTCAGTGGTTTGAATCCATGGGATGGGGTGAGCTCCCATTGTTAGTCTCAGCTTCTGCCAACCTAGCTATATTAGCAGAGGGGTTGAAGTGGCACAGTGGGTTAAAACACTAAGCTGCAGAACTTGCTGACTGGAAGGTCGGTGGTTTGCATATGTGGGATGAGATGAGCTCCCATTGTTAGTCTCAGCTTCTGCCAACCTAGCCATATTAGCAGAGGGGCCACCGTGGCACAGTGGATTAAACCACTAAGCTGTAGAACTTGCTGACCAGAAATGTGAGCAAATGTGTGTCGATCAATATCTACCAGCGCTCCATGCAGTCATACTGGCCACATGACCTTAGAGGCATCTATGGACAACACCAGCTCTTCAGCTTAGAAATGGAGATGAGCACCACTCCCCAGAGTCGGACTCGACTAGACTTAATGGCAAGAGGAAACCTTTACCTTTACTATGTTAGCAGAGGCTGATGTTCACTTTTAGCAAATGTGCCCATTGCTATGTGTAGTGTGTAGCTTAATTCCATAATCACCACATGTCAGTGTAGCACCTAAATATAAGTTTTTAAAAATGTCTTGGGTAGCTATGAAACCCCAACACAGATCCTAGTATGATTCCCAGCAGTTGTCTGCTGGACCTTTAGTGCCTGGTTTTGCTGTTTGCACCTCCTGATGATACTTCATAGGCAGTATAAATTAATCAAAATAAGACATATGTGCAATGCTGATATGTTACAAAATGTGTCTCTTCTCAGTGCAGAATGTGCATACTGAATCCTTTCCCTTATGTAGAACTGTGAGAGTATCACTTTCACATTCTTGGAGGGCAGAGATCCTAAACTCTGTGTGTTATTGTAGCATTAGGAGGAAAGCATGCACTAAAAGCTTTAATTTCACCTTGACTTTGAACATGAAACATGACCCTTAAACAAAGCACTGTTTTTTTAATCTGTAGTAACAACAACAACAACACTTTATTTATATTCTGCCTTTGTCCCCAAGGGGACTCAGAGCAGATTACAGTATATAAGCAGACACAGGCAACCATCCAGTGCTTTATTACAGTGATATACAATGAGACACTAACACAGAGACAAAGGCAAAGACGTCTTTCATTTCTGGCTTCTGGAGACGATGCTCATCTCTGGCTCTGTGGGAGGTGCTCTTTCTCCGTTTCAAAGCTGAGGAGTCTGTGTCCATGGGCACCTCCTGGTCGTGTGGCTGGCATTACTGCTTGTAGTGTCTTTTTGCTTTTCCCACTGAAGCAGTACCTATTAGGCTTGTTTGATAAAAAAAAGAGGTTCAAAACTCATTTCAGATGTAGGGGAAACTGGTGGTTCAGACCTAAAGTCAATTCGATTTTCACAGAAAAAAAGTTCAGAACTTTTCAAAACTTCAGAGACTTCCGAACCCTTCGTTAATGGTTTCGAAGTATTATTTCCTGTTTCATTGGGTAGTCTTTACTTTGAAAGTAGTTTTTTTACTCCAGAAGGTGGAGGGAAGCAAAGGGAAGAAATCCATCCACTCTGGTTAAACCGCTTCTCTCACTTAAGACTGAAGCAGGAGGGAAAAGAAAGGAAAGGAATCCACCCACACTGGTTTAAACTGACGCAGATCCATCCCATCCACACTGGTTTAAACTGACATGGGAGAGAAAGGAAAGGAAGGGAATCCATCCACACTGGTTTAAACTGACGCGAGAGGGAAAGGAAAGAAAGGGAATAGATCCATACTGGTTTAGAAGGTTTCTCTGGCTTGAACCGAGGCCAGGGAACAGAAACGGGGAAAAGCTGAATCATTTCTGACTCACTCACTGATTCGTAAGATAAATGGTGGAAACAGCTTTGGAAGGGCAAAGGGACTTCCGGTTTCCTTAAAAATTTCAAAATCGTTTCAAAAAGGAAATCTTTCAGAATTTATTCCGAATTACGAAGATTCTGAACGAACCTAACCATGCCAAGTACCTATTGATCTACTCACATTTGCATGTTTTCAAATTGCTAGGTTGGCAGTGGACGCTCACCCCATCTCGCGAATTCAAACTGCCAATCTTCAGGTCAGCAGTTCAGCAGCACAAGGTCTTAACCCATTGTGCCACCATGGCCCCTTAGAATGGATATAATAATATATTAATGGGATTGTTGCTAAGATTACTAAAATATGACGTGGTATGTGTGATGCATTGAACTACAGCTCCCACTTTCACTATCTACAAGAGTTGAGGCTAGCAATGATGGAGTAGTAGTCCTGGATATCTGGAAAGCCTTAATGTAAAGAAGGCTCCATCAGTGTATCACTAGACCCAGTATTGCAACACTGTAAGGTTCATTCTGACAGTGTTATTTAGGATGCTGTTATTTCTACACTCCCCAGAGTCAGACATGACTAGAATTAATGTCAGGGGAAAACCTTTACCTATTTTTACTAGTGCGAAAGGGTATTCCCCCTACCCGTAAATGCCAGGGTCAAAGATTTTCTTTAGGACTGTTACATGGATTGAAAAGGTTAGTTTTCCTTCTGTGGCTGCTGATAGTCATAAGTAATCACACCCATCTTCTAGCTAGGGCATCCACAGCTCAGGACCTTACCCTGAATTTCAAGGCTTGGCATCTGTTCTCTAGTCTGCAGGCAAGGAAGAGGAATCTCAAAGTGAGAGAAGTGTTTTGAAAAGTTGGCCCTCCATATCCACAGATTGTGTGTCGACAATCCATGGCTTTAAAATATTTTTTAAAAAACCAATTTGGAAAAATCAGATTTTGATCTTGCCATTTTGTATAATGGACACCATTTTACTACACCATGAATTATAGTCTCCATGGAAATTCCTGGAACTAAACCCCAGTGGATATTGAGGGGCCAATGTATTTGTTTTCCTCATTTTTATACATGGTGATTTGGGCCTGAATGGCATCTCTAGAGCTACTGTGGCTGATCCTTATGTATTTGCTTAATCACGTCACAAGGTGCCACTCTTTATTATATCACCAACATCACCTTGTGAGGTTTCAGAGCCTATGATAGTCTTGACAGGACAACCTTAGTCCTAACTAATGTATTTAAGGTTTGATGTTGTTATGAGTCTTCAAGTCATTTCTGACTTGTGGCAACCCTACGGTGAGCTTGTCACAAGGTTGCCCCTCTCCCCACTCCTGCCCCAAGATTTGATCAGAGTTTGCTTTTGACTTCCTCCAAGGTTGTGTGAATATGACTTGCCCAACATTACACTACTTCATGTGAACTGAAAGGGCACAGTAAAGTTTAAGGTAAATTCACCGCTCTCTTAGGGCCCTTCAACACAGCCATATAACCCAGAATACCTGCATTGAGCTGGGTTATCTGAGTCCACACTGCCATATATTCCAGTTCAAAACAGATGTGGGATTTTATTTAGCTGTATGGAAACTGCCCTAGTGGTCTGATTGTTGGACTGTGACTCAGTCGTGAAAGTCTGTTTGGTGGCCCTGGGCAAGTCACACACTCTCAGCCCTAGAAAACCCTTTGAAATGTTCGCCTTAGAGTTTCTATACTTTAGAAATGATATGAAGGCACATAACAATAGTTCTCCTTCAATATGGATGAGGAGCAAGAATTGTTTAGGAATTGTTTCTTCATAAAATGGAGACTCATTCACCAGAATCTGTTGTCTCTGTTTTGGAAACAGTGGACTCAAATCCAGATATGCAAGAGACTGGCTTTGACTATTGGGTAGCAAAAAATTGTCTCTGAGCATGGACAAAATGTTTGTCATTGGGTGCATTAAATTTCCAGTTAATATCATTGATATGAGTGCTGCTATTGAGAATGAGATTTAAGTAATTATCTGGTTCAAAATTAATTTTATGAAAAAACCAAATAAGTTATCTGTTTCTGAGTCTTTCTATCAGAACATTTCCCCACACTTCTCTCTGTGTTACTGTATAGCTATGAGAGCTAGAAACCAGTGAGAGTCTGTGGAGTCCAAAATCTCCACCTTGCAGTCTCACACATGAATTGATTATGATCAGCAAAAAGCACAAGCAGTTATGTTTTATGATGCTCCAAAGGGTTGCTCTAGCAACAGTAATGGGGCCTAGGAAATGGTTAGCCTTTGCACACATGCAAGCATTTCATTTTCTGTTGCGGCTGGGTGGGCAACCTATGAAGCATGGGCTAGATAGCTGAATTTGATTCATCAGTTTCCCTAACCAACCCCAGAATCTGCATCCTTTGTAGCCCCCAACGAGTTATATTCCTATTCTCTATATCTTTATTGTGGTCTCTTCCTTAGGCATTATCGTGCCCTTAGAGTCCTTTAGCCTTTAAGCTATTGGGAGTTTTCAAAGAACCTAAAGTGTCTTGAAAATAAAGGAAAGCCTCCCCTTGTCATTTCTTGGCTTTATGCCTACATTAACAAGCTTCCCCCTCTGCCTCATTCTTTCATTCACACTGCCTGGTGCACAGAGGGCGTTTGTATTCAGTGTCCAGCAGAACAAGGAAGAAATGACAAATGCCACCACTCCCAGCGGAAATGCAGCCAGACAGTCCTGTCAATGCTTGGTCAAAATAAGGCATTGCACACTGGTGTCAGTGGTACCCAAAGAATCTAGGCATCACATCATCACCCCCTTGAACTCTGCATTTAAGCCTATTCCTAATATCACTGTACACAAAGAGAGAGACAAGTCCTTTAGGTCATTCCTGATGTTGACTATTTCCAAATGGGAGGAAACAGAACAAACTGAAGTGCTGTATGGTCCCCATATTCAGGGCTTTTTTGTTTAGCCAAAAAAAACCCTCCTTGTTTAGGAGCAGTAGGTTGCTGAATATCAGTTCCTTTCGGGGCAACAGCATTGAAGGAGTGATTGCCTTCAAGATAGATTTCCTCAAAGTATTTTGTTTGGCCCTCTGTGAGAAAGAAGAGTGTGCCCTTAAAATGGTAGGAAATGTTTCTAAGGCTCAGTAAAAAAAATTAGCAGAGCTTGAAAAGGTTGCTCTTATTTGAGCAACCATAATCTTTCAGCTGGCATGGGTTGTGGCTATGTTGCCGTGGAAGAATTATCAGATTTATAGTTTAAAAAATTACATTTCTGTAATTTCGCATGCATGTCACGTAGAAGAGTTTTTGTGGGCTGAAGCTGTACATCTCTGGAGGTCCATCCCCATTACTTTTAATCTCTTTAAAGTATCTTGCATATATTAGTTTAGTAATTTTGAAAACCTATAATCAGTAGGGATGTGCAATTTGGTTAAACCCCGCAGCCAAAAGATCCAGGAAGATCTGGCCCATTGGCGACAATGGGGAACTTACGAGGCTCCCCTTTCTACCATTTTTAGGGTATCGGTCTTAAGAAACCCCTACTTCTGATATTCTTCCCTTTCATCTCCTTAAGCTAGATCTAGTTAAAGTAGTGGTTCTCAATCTGTGGGTCCCCAAATCTTTTTGCCTTCAACTCCCAGAAATCCTAACAGTTGGTAAACTGGCTGGGATTTCTAGGAGTTGTAGGCCAAAACACATGGGGACCCACAGGTTGAGAACCACTGGGTTAAAGCATCAGGCTTAAGAAACCCCTGCTTCTAGCGTTCTTACCGTTATTCTCCTTCAGCAAGACCTGGGGAGGAATTGAATTTTTCCTATGACTCAAGGGAGTCAGGCTATCCCCTCCCTCCCTTCAGTAAACCACCCCAAAACTTAAACAAACACCCCAGTGTCCTTATGGCTGACCAAAAGAGTCGAACCAGCAGAGCCTGTTTTTCAAAATGGATATTCGAGACCTAGCTATGCCCAACTCACTCCCGAGAGACAATGAAAATTCAGCTATCTCAGCGGAAGAATTTCAAGTCTTCTTCACTGAGAAAATAATTGCCCTTAGGCGTGATTTACCCTCTATACCTGAGGAGAGGAGCGGGATGGTAAGAACCCAGCTCCATCGCCTAGCGTGAAACTCGACCAGCTCAAGGCCCTGAAGGCAGAGGAGATGAATCAACGCTGGACCGCAGCACGGGCAACCACGTGCTCTACAGACCCCTGCCCGTCCCATCTCATGAAGTCCTGTGCGGGGAGCCCTCGGCCACTCTGACAGGGTTGATAAATCACTCATTGGAGCTGGGAGTTTTTCCCGATGCGCTGAAGGAGGCTAGAGTCCGCCCGCTGCTGAAGAAGGCGAATCTGGATCCAGCGGCGCCGGCGAACTACCATCCGGTCTCAAACCTACCCTTCCTCGAGAAACTGATTGAACGGGCAGCAGCGATCCAATTACAGGAATTCCTGGAAACCTCAGGAAGCCTGGACCCCTGCCAATCGGGTTTCCGCGCCGGACAGGACCGAGACCGTTCTGGTGGCCATTACGGATGACATCCGCCGCCAATTGGAGAAGGGAGGTTCAGCTATCCTGGTGCTGCTTGACCTCACCGCGGCGTTCGACACGGTGGACCATGACTTGCTGTTGCGGCGACTATCAGCCATTGGGATTCAAGGCACAGCTTTGGCCTGGTTCGATGCCTTCCTCTGGGGCCGCTCGCAGCGTGTTGAGTGGCGAGGCCAAGTGTCCAAGAAATCCACCTGGACTGTGGAGTCCCCAAGGCGCCATTTTGTCACCAACGCTTTTTAACATCTACGTCCAACCCTTGGCAAGCATAGCCAGAAGTTTTGGTTTTGGGTGCTACCAATATGCAGATGACACCCAGCTTCTGCTGAAGCTTGAGCCAGGCGTAACATCGGTGCCTGAGAATTTCAGACAAGGACTAGAGGCAGTGACCAGATGGCTCCGCTCATACAAACTCAAGATCAACCCATCAAAGACTGAGATTCTATGGCGGGACGCCCAGAGCCACCCATTCCGCTGCCTCTCTTTGAGGGAGAGCCGCTGATCCCGGCCCCCGTCGGTGAAGAGTCTCGGTGTGATACTAGACTCGAGACTCTCACTGGAGGCCCAGGTTGCTGCGACAAGTAAGGGAGCTTTCTTCCACCTACGCCAGGCACGTGAACTGGCACCTTACCTTCCATCAGATGCGCTGGCTATGGTGGTCCATGCCACAGTGACATCACGGCTGGACTACTGTAATGCCTTGTATGTGGGGTTGCCACAGTCAACCACTCGTAAAATCCAGCTAGTGCAGAATGCAGCTGCCAGACTCCTCACCGGGACACCACTGAGATGCCATATCACGCCATCTCTACAGCGCCTGCACTGGCTGCCAGTCGAGCTCAGAGCCATCCACAAGATCTTGTCGCTTACCTTTAAGGCCCTCCATGGCGCCGGCCCAGCTTATTTAAAAGACCGCTTGTCCGAACCAGCTCATTTAGGGCCGCCGCGTTCAGGAAACAGGGACCTTCTCCGCATCCCAGGTGTGAGTGAGGCCCGCCTCGACACCACGAGACGGAGAGCCTTTTCCATCGCGGCCCCTGTTCTTTGGAACTTGATGCCGGCGGATCAGAGAGCTATCCGGGACATGCCCCAGTTCCTGACCGCACTGAAGACCTGGCTCTTCCGAAAGGCTTACGGCTAAGGACACCCTCCAGACTTAGCCTGAGTTACTGGAACTATTTTAACTAATTTTCCTATTATTTTAGCTTTTAACTATTGAACTCTTTTATGTGTTTTATGTGTAAGTCGCCCGGAGCACTGACGTGGAGGGCGACTCATAAATAATAAAATCAATCAATCAATCAATCAATCAAAAATATGTGCACAGCCCTAATAACCAGCCAAGGTTGAATTGAATTTTGAACCAGTCCCAGGGTTTACGCACCACCATCTTCCTTTTAATTTTTTATCACAATCCTGATAAATGAGTGTTACAATTATTTTAAAGATGTGTAACAAAGAGAATTTTTTTATATATATAATGCAGCCTATCCCTGAATTGGGATTTGAACTTACCTGTCCAACTAGGGTTGCCACATGAATAAGGGACAGGTACTTAAAAATAGGGAATTTTTCACAAAAATAAGGAACACTTCATAAAAACTTGAAAATCATCAATTGATTTTCAAGTTTTTATGAAGTGTCCCTTATTTTTGTGAAAAATTCCCTATTTTTAGGCACCTGTCCCTTATTATTATATCAAAATGTGGCAACCCTATGTCCAACTGCAGCCCTCTTTTCACTGGACCTCACAAAATGAAACACTTATTACAGTTATATCCATAATGCTAATTCCAAAAAGCTGGCGATTTATTTTTCCATTGTATTTTAAATTGGGATGAACATGTCAGACAGGAGAAAAGATAAAAAGACAATTTGGATGTCTTTTTAGTAAAAGCCAGATAACAAATTTCAAGAGCAGCCTCATAGCCCTGCCTCTCTGCTGCAGGAAAAACAACCAAGAGCCATGTGAGACCTTAAAGGAACCCAACAGATACTATTGCATGTGTTATAAGCCTTTGTGGACAGAAGCCAAACTGATCCAATGCATAATAAGCTTCCAAGTTTTAATAGTTTGGATCAGCAATGTTATCCCAGCAAGAAGACCTGGGTTCATAATAAGAGCCTAATTCATGGCTGTGGAACGTGTGGCCTTCCTGGTGTTGATGGAGCATTATTTCTAATTACGACCAGCCAGGATGGGTGAAGCTGAAAGAAACAGATCCAACAGCATACTAATAGGCCCTCGCTGCTGTGGAATATGCAGAATAGCTACTGCACATTGCTATGGCGATGATAGTGTTTTAGACTGGGATCAACGACTCTTGGAATCAAATCTTCACTAAGCTATGAAGCTTGCTGAATGACTCCAGGTCAGTTCTGCTGTCTATCAGCCTAGACCAGGGCTGTCCAACAGGCGGCCTGTGGGCCGTATATGGGCCCCCAGCCTGTTGGACATGGCCCCCGCTAACCTCCTGAAAGATTTTTTTAAAAAAAAAATTTGTAAATTTTTTTAAAAATATATATTTTTTAATGGTGGCAGGGGGGGGAGGGGAGGAGGAGGCGGGGCAGGGAGAAGGAAGGAGCCAGCTCCTCCTCCCTGCACCGCCCCTCCGTCCCTCTCTCCGCGCCGCCCTTCCTAGGGAGGGGGAACCGCGAAAAGGTGCAGTAAGGCGGCGCCAAGGGTGGCGCGTCAGATGCCTGAGGTGATGCGCCGCCCTTGGCGCCGCCTACTGCTCCTTTTCAGAGGCTAGGAAGGGTGGGGAGCCGCCAAAGGAGCAGTAGGCGGCGCCAAGGGCGGCGCGTCAGAGGCCTAGTGTGACGCGCCGCCCTTGGCGCCGCCTACTGCTAGGAAGGGCGGGGGAGCCGGCTGCCTCCTTCCTCCAAAGCCTCTCCTCTTTTCAGGGCGCCGCTGCCGGATCCCGAGCGGCGGTGGTGCGGGGAGAAGGATGAGGGGCCACGGAGGAAGAAGGCCCGGCTGCCTCCCCTTCCTCGAAGCCCCTCCTCCTTCTCCCCGCTCGCGCCGTGGGATCCGAGCAGCGGCGGAGGAAAAGGACAGGATCGGAGGAAGAAGGCAGCCAGCTGCCTTCTTCCTCGTAGCCCCTCTTCCTTCTCCCCGCTTGCGCCGCCGCTCGGGATCCGAGCAGTGGCGCGGCCTAGACCATCCTGCAGGATAGTTATTTACAGTATTTATTTACCACATTTATATCCTGCCTTTCCTAACCCGCAGGGGACTCAGATCGGCCTTACAATAAGGCACAAATTTGACGCCACAACATACATACAACAAAATCACAAGCACATTAAAGCAAGTTAAAAACATCCCAACATTAAAACCAAAAAATTAAAAACCACATAATCCAAAATTGCAATCCATAGCCATTCCAGTTGTCATTGCACTATTGAATATGACTTGCCCAAAGACACTCAGTGGGTTTCCATAGTTGAAGCATGGTCTCCAGGGTCATTGTCCAACACAGAAACCACTACACCACACTGCTTCTCCAAGAAAGCGTAATGTTAAAATTTAATGGAACAAACAAGAGGCTGTGTGCAATACAGTTGTGTGCAAGAGTCAGGTCATTAGAAATGGCTGAAGCTGGCCTTTCTATTACCTGAGGCTTATGCCCCTTTCCCCTTGAGAACAGGTGAAGCATTTGTTCATGTCACCAGCTCACCACCTCCCATCTTTCTTCTCTTTGCAGAACTTTTGTAGGCAAACAATGAATAGAGGAATTAGGAGAAAATCCCAAAGTTTCACATCCAGCTTCATTCCTTCTCTGAAATCCCCATGCTTATACATGCTCATATTCAGGCTTCAGTGTGTGGTGGCTAATGAACGAGAAGCAAGAGCCGGAAGGATTAGCAGGCAGTGGGGAGCCTGGTGGCCATTTGATGATCTTGGAAGCCTTGGGAGGTCACCACTTCAAGGGAGAAGTATTACTGCATTTCCCCCAGCTGTGTGAATATGTATGGGGCGAGGTGCCACATTGGTAGCATGCCATGGGAAAGAAAAACCCACGCAGCAGGTAGTCTTTCCCCCTTTCCCTGCCCTGACCTCCCTTTGATGACAGATTGTACTTTACAAGGAGCAGCATTGTAGAGGAATGCATAACAGTCATGGGGAACATGCCATCCCAGTGAGGCAATTGTAGTGTGAGTGTAAGACCATCAGTCACAGGGAATGGTACACTCTCTTCTTTTTCTGTTCCTGTCTCAGCAAAGTAGCAGCATGCATCTGCAAGGCTCTGTGCGTTTCATCCAGCCCAAAATAAATGGAAAGGATAGTAAACAAAAAAGTAGAGATGGGGGAGGCAGACGACACTGTCTCTGACCCTCACTGCAATCATGGGGTGGCTGGGACCCGTCGTCAGCTGTTCCTCCAACCCTATGGCAATCTGCATTGGTTACATAATGGCAGTTCAGTGCTTGTGGCCAGCTGCCCAGATGGCTAATAAAATCTCATCAGGGGAATTTATCAGCAGATTTGTGAATTTATCCAAGGAATAAATCCCAACACATCTTTTTTTTATCCAGGCTGTTAACATAGGATGTTTTGTGCAAACTTTGGCATGTACGGACACAAACACAGTACCAGTCGGTCCCATCTCTCATTGTCCAGATGCCTGCCCTTTTCGATGGCCTGGCTTCCTGGTTTGTTTCATCAGTGGTTGGAACTAGCCTGCCAAGGACAAAGCAGAGGAGCCCTGGAGTGTGCTAATAACGGATTATCCAATCATGGATTAAGAATTGGGATTCATTCCAGGTGCCTGGGTTTAAGCGTGCCTGGAAGCTATTGCTGCTGAGCTGAAACCCAGACTCTTAATCTGAGATTTGGAGAGAGGGTTAATAGAGTAGCTGTGGCTATTCAGCAGCAAAGGAGATGCACTCTATCTTACTACAGGGATGAACTTGATCATTTAAAGTGGTAGGCTGTTATCCCATTAAAAGTCATAGGGTGAAATTCGGCAGTGTTCTTAAACTATGGCAGATAGCACAGCAACTTCAGAAAGGAACACAAGGAGTTGCTTTTGAAAAAGTCACAAAGGACCCCTTTTTAAAAATTCCATGAATTTGCCACAAGTTGACAGACGACTTAGAAACGTGCATTCCCACTCAGAGTTACACAATTCAACAACACTTGATTTTAATGTTATGCAAAAGAAACTAGATATAACATTTGTTTACTAGCTCTTTTCTGACAAAATATGCAAGCTACCAGGGTGCAACGAAAACACATCTAAGTCAATAAGCCACAGTTACACTGTAATTTTCAATATCACTAAGACATAGTTACAAATAAAAGGTGTGAAGTTGGTTCCATGTTGCATCTCAATTGCAGCCTAGCTTTGTTATGCTTTCGTAATTTCAGAAAACGAGCTAATATGATATGGTGTGAGTGTCGAACCCAAATCCCTGCTCAAATGAGTGTGTGATCTTGGGCAAATCACATTATCTCACACTTAAAGGAAATCATTTGTAAACCTTTTCAGAAGAATTTTTGTCAAGCAAACCCTATTACAGGATCATCATAAATCAGCATTTTATTTATTTATTTATTTACTGTATTTATATACTGCCTTTCTCATCCCTGGGGGGCCTCAAGGTGGTTTACAATAGGTCTGGGCAATAATGGTTCTAAATGGTTCTAAAGTACTTACAAAACTAAAGTTCTGGTGGTGAAAACTAGCTGGCACTGGTGCTTTGCTTCTACAGTGTTGCTAAAGCTCTGGTGGTGAACATTTCAGAACTCTAACAAAACTTTCAAAATTTCGTTATAAATGGCAGTTCCCAATTGGTTCTGTCTTAAAAAAATCACAAATAATGAAATAATAATGAAGTTTTGAAAGTTTTGTTAGAGTTCTGAAATGTTCACCACCAGAACTTTAGCAACACTGTAGAAGCAAAGCACCAGCGCCGCCTAGTAGAACTTTAGTTTTGTAAGTACTTTAGAACCATGATTGCCCAGGCCTAGTTTACAACATACTAATGGCAAAAATTCAATGCCAGCATACAGTACACCAAAAAAAATCATCATAACTAATTACTACATATAACAATGAACTTAAAATCAATTAAAACAATTAAACATAAGATACACATAAAATTTAAACATTCAGACAAGCACAAAATCATTCTAGTATAAACATTAAAATCCCATAATCCAAAAATCATATACCATAGCCATTCCGAATTGTCATTGCACATGTTCCTTAATTATTCTTTGTACTTGGAGGCACATTAAAAACAAATTTCAGAAAGGAGTTACACGAAATTGATTATTCGTTATACATTTCTTCCAACCTCTGTTTGTGCATTATGTAAAAGAATGGACATTAATATTGATATACGTACCACAGAATATACTGTATGTATAGGCGAATAGGCATATGCCGAACAAATTACTCTCATTTAAACCAAGTACACCACACCAAAGCTGAGAAAGGCTGTGTGTCTGCTTAGATTACAACCCAGCTGGAGATATTCAAGGTCTCTGCTGTGCCTTCTAATGGTTCTTAATCTTTTAAAGGCTCTCTACTACAATCTTAGTTTAAATAGAGAATAGCTTCAAAGAGACAATAGTCTTTTTCAAAGCAGTGTGAATTGTTATGGGAACCTTTGGTTAAAGAGTGGCATATATACATATGTAATGAGGCATAATAAAAATGTGGTCTTGAAGCTAGGCAGCAGTTGGACTAAACAGAGAGTTGGTTTTAAAATCAAACTATGTTAAGACTGATGGGGAAAATGCTGTATCAGTAAATCCTAACCTTTTTTTTTTTACCAGGGACCACTTGATCAGGGACCATTTCCCAACATTAGTACCAAAGGGATTATGAATCCGTTTTTGGTCAATTTTAGATTTGGTTTGGTTATTTGAGGTGCTGATTCCAAAAATCGCATTGGATAGACCACATCAGCTCTAGTTTCTTATACAGAACATATGCCATCTGTTTACCCACAGAAAACCAGATTTAATAAGCATTGCCACAATTAGAGGGTTTTGTGAGACCAGTCGCTCTCATTGCAATGGTGTAGTAACGGTGAGGCCGTGAACCTTATTTTACTTCTTGAGGACCACTGGTGGTCAACAGACCACAGGTTGGGAACCACTGTGTGAGATAGACAAACATTACCTTGGTATGTCCTGCTGCCAAAAATCTTTATATAAAAAACTAGCTGTATCCAGCCACATGTTGCTGTTGCCAACTTTCCCTCCCTCTTTCTCGCCTACTTTCTATCTCTTCTCCCTCCCCTCCCTCCCTCCTTTCCCTCCTTCCTTCCTTTCTTCCTTTTCTTTCTTTCTTTCTTTCTCTCCTTCCTTCCTTCCTTCTCTTCCTATTCCTTTCCTTCCCCCTTTTTTCTTTTCATTCCACTTTCTCTCCTTTCTTCCTTCTCTACCTCTTTCTTTTCTTCTTTCATTCGCTATTTGCTTCCTTCTCTCTTTCCTTCTTTGCTTCTCTCCCTCTTTCTCTCCTTCTTTCCTTCTTCCCTTCCCTTCCTCTTTCCTTCCTAACCTGGTAGCGGATGAGGCTCCCTCCTCCCCTTGCTGGACCCACCATTGCGCTCTCCATTCCTAGGTCTTGCAATGGCAGGAAGAGGGAGGATGGTCGGTGGTGCCTCTCACGCCTGCTGTGTCCTTGCGCAGGAGGGTGTGGGCCATGGAATTTGTTTGCATGCATGCGCTGTGTCGTCTTCTGGCTTTTTTTGATTTTAAAGTTCACTGTTTTTGGTGATATTTTGAGTGATGGTCACTTCTTGGGTTAGTAGGTGTCTTGTGGCCAAATTTGGTGTCATTTCGTCCAGTGGGTTTTGAATTATATAGGGAGCATCCCCTTTATGAAAGTTTCTAGTCCATTTTAATACAGAGGTAATCTCACATCTGAAGGCTAGATATGTCTGTTGGTATTTCCGAAGCCATGAGTATTGTCTATATTTTTTATTGTCTGGTGGGCAGGCTTTGGTGCCTTCACTTTGTTTATTTCCTTGCAGCTCATAGAAACAGAACTGCAAGGAAATCTGTGTGCTGTATACATTGCACAATTCATCTTTTTAAGGGAGAAGATTGTGGGTTACCTTGGCTCTGTTTATTTTGTTTTAAAAGAAAAGAGTGTGCACCCAGCCAAGAAAAACTGCAGGACTCCTCCCTGTCTGCCTCTTATTCTTTTGGTCCAAACTCCAAACCATGAAACTACTCTGGAACTCCATCCTTGTGGGAAGTGAGTGGTTGTTTATTATTTTTACAGTTTTGGAATTTAAGCCTCAAAAAAGATCTGGTTGGTTTTCAGTATTTAATGGTTTTGTAAAGTCAAACAGCCTGACTGCTAATGTTTAGACTTGGAGGTAGGACTGTTTTCAAAGCAATGCAAATCCCTTTCGTCAACCTCTTTCTTCACTTGTTTGTTCTTGCTTTAAATTGGTGGCCACTTCAAATGAGGAAACTAGGCTAGGCAGCTGATTGGCCCAACCTATTAGTAATGGATTCCAGTTGTGATGATTAGATGATGTTTTGCTTGAATGAAGAGAGGTTGCCTGGTTTGAGGGGAAGTTGATCCTGTTAACAATCCTAAATGATTTTGTACACCCCTGGCTGGAAGCAGTTATACAGGAAGAAGCCTTTATATTAGATTGCCGTTTTGTCTATTTAATTATTTTAGAGCAATAAACAAAGCCAATTATTAAAATAATGATAAAATTTACAAAAACAAAAATGATAAAAACAAAGAAGGCAGTAATTTGAAACCATTCATTAAAGTCCACAGATAACTGACACTGCTAGCCATCAAAAAAATCCCTGGGCAAAAAAAAATATTTTATTTCTGTCAGAAATGATGAACACTTGGATTCTGCTTGATGAGAAATAATTTGAGGTGGTGGGTGTTTCCCCGAAGACGATGCCCCTTTCTACTCCAGGTAACTAGTTTCCACCATGGCAAATCTTTGATCTCACAGATATTTTGGTCCACTGCTCCCTTATTCCTTTGTTACTGGCCAAATTCTGTATAGTTTCTTGGAATTGAAACTGAAACGCCAATCATGAGGATGTAATGGAGAGTTCACCAACTATGATTTAGCAGTGGGCCCTTGGTATTTGCTAGGGTTTGGTCCTAGAACCCCCTGTGGATAACAAAATCTGTGGATGCTCAAATCCCACTATATACAGTGGTGCAGTGAAATGGCAGTTCTTATATAAAATGACAAAAATCAAGGCTTGATTTGGGATTTAAAAAATGTTTTCAAGCCATGGATGGTTGAATCAGTGGGTGCAGAATTCACAGATACATAGGGCTGATTGGGGGTTTTTTTTCCATGTCAGGAGCAACTTGAAAAACTGCAAGTTGCTTCTTGTGTGAGAGACTTGGCCGTCTGCAAGGATGTTGCCCAGGGGACACCTGGATGTTTTACCATCCTGTGGGAGGCTTCTCTCATGTCCCCACATGGGAAGTTGGAACTAACAGGCAGGAGCTCACACCACTCCCTGGATTTCAACCACCAATTTTTTGGTCAACAGTCCTGCCGGCACAAGGGTTTACCCCATTGCGCCACCAGGGGCTCTCAGGGCTGTCTGCATTACAATTCTCTCACTGACTGCAGGTAGACCTCAGGATTTTCAGATCAACATATTTTACAGTTACAATTTTGAGATCCATAAACCAGAGCCTGGTAGCAAAGAATCAGTCTTTAGAAATCAGAATTTATGGAATCCTTATTACTTCAACATTTTTATTTATTTTAATAAATAAATAACCGCTGAGCTGCTGAACTTGCTGATGGAAAGATTGGCGGTTTGAATCTGGGGTGAGCTCCCACTGTTAGCTCCAGCTTCTGCAACCAAGCAGTTTGAAAACATGCAAATGTGAGAAATCAACAGATACCGCTCTGGTGGAAAGGTAACAGCGCTCCATGCAGTCATGCCATCCACATGACCTTGGAGGCATCTACGGACAACACTGGCTCTTCATCTTAGACATGGAGATGAGCACCCCCCACAGAGTCAGACATGACTACACTTAATGTCAAGGGGAAACATTTTCCTTTACCTTAGACTCAGTTCAAAGCAGATAGTAGGAATTTAGAAACTGGATTGTATGGCAGTGTAGATCCAGCCACTGCTACGGTGGAGTAAAATTCCATTCTGTTCACTGTAGAAATGCTGTGGTAACCTGATTCCAAAAAAATGTCTTTCTTCAGCCCTCATCACCATTTTGACAGTGCTGATACTACTAAAAAAAACCTTCCAGCTAAACAGTATAAGGAGAAAAATATGGAAGCCTAGCAGGTGTAAAAACATTTTGTAAAAAGGAACTTTTTGTATGAAGCTTTTTTAAATGAGGCATACCTATTTAAGGAAACCAGCATGATTTGAGTGTGGCGTAGTGGTTTGAGTGTTAACCCTCTCTTAACAATTCTTGACAATCCCTGTGACAGGTTTGTCTTAGGGTAGCCAGCCATATATCGGAAATGACTTGAAGGCATACAACATGCCTGTATTTACCCTTGGTGTGGTTGCTGATATAGGTTGCTGATATAGGAAATTTGTAAGATAGCACAGTCCTGTCTGAGCCCCGTGGCTTGATTTCTCTCATTAAGTAGCTGCTCACGCTTTCTTGGGTTAAATCTGGAACTTGGAGTGAATAACTTGGTCCCAGTAGAACGATTCTGCCTTATCTGTCTTCCTGCCTCTTGGCTCCATGGCAGAAATTTGCCTTGAGGCGGCAAACAAGCCTGCTCAGCATGACACAGACACAATTAGAAATTTCACTGTTTGTTTGGTTTCCTTGGTTATGGCACTGCCCAGTTCAGTGATCACATTTTCCTTATACCAGTTTGACTGGGTTCTGCATCAACGATTATGGAGTGGAGGTGGTGAGGTGCTTTCGATGCCTGGAATGTCTCAGATTTGTTATGGTCCAGGGGCAACTTCATCTTCTTCCTCATTCTTCTGTGCTGCTTTGATCATCGCATGGACCACGTTTTAGATTGAATTGAATTGTTTTAAATGGCAATGTATTTGTATGTGTGTAATTTTGTGTTTAAGTTTTTAATAATGTTGTTGTAACAGGTTTTAATTTGTATAGCATTGAATTATTGCTGTAAGCTGGTCTGAGTCCCTCTATGGAGGTGAGAAGGTCGGGGTACAAAATTTTTAAATAAATAAATAAATTGAGATTCACCTTCATCTCTTTCCTCATCCTATTCATATGAAGCTGAGCTTGTCTTGCTCCTTGATTGAAATGGTACTTTTCCTTCGCATGGCACTCTTCTACTTCTACCTTATGGAAATAATTAAAAGAATGCTTTAGAAAAATCGGCAGGGACCTAGTTATCTATGTTCATGTTCAAGTGAGTGGGTGGATTACAGGACTGAAGGGAATTATGAGTGGATGTCTTATGCATTCAAAACATTGGGAATGAGCAGACATGTTGGTCTTTTCCATTTATACAGAAGGTATCCAAGGATGGAACTCCATTTCCTTTAAGACTGTATTTGTTGTATTTGTCTTTATTGTGCTCAGTTTCCAGGTTTCACACGGGTGGCAAATTGTCCCTGGTGGTATATCATTGTGATTCACCTTTTTGCATGGCTAAAGCTCTTGTGTAAGTTCAATTCACTTACCAGGAAGCCGATTTTTCTTTTCTTTCTTTCTTTTTATTTTCTTCTTCTTTTTGCTTTGATCAAGCAGTTTCTTTCAACATCTTAATCCAAGCAGAATCTGAATTGCTAGTTCCAAGTAGAACCCTTTCTAATAAGTATCTCGGCAACACTGCAAATTAATTAAGTGAAACTTTGCTAAAACAGAGCTCAGATCAAAGGACTTTCAAAGAGATCTTGCCAACACTTAAATACTGTAGTCTGTTCAGCCTTGAAATATGGCGTTATGAAATATTTTAATGTTTCTTTCCTTGTATGTTTTAGCACATGCATCAACATTACAATGCAAATATTAAAATAGCTGCCATTGTTTTTAGTTTCATGCATTGGTCAGTAGAGATAAAAGGTGAGGCACTTTATTATGAGGAAGAAGGTTATATTTCCCTCATTTCTGGATTTCTTAATGAAATTAAGATTAAGAATAGTAAGCAATACATTGTGTCCATGGCATGACAGGGAAATAAGTGTGATTCTTGAGAGTCTATTGATTCACAGGAGACAAAAAAATTAATGGATGCAGTCTAGAAGATCTTTTTAAAAAATGAGAGCTGTGAAAAAAGATTGATCAGAAAGGCTAAATAAAATCCTGGCACCTCATCCATCTTCTGTCAGCTTTTATTCAGCCACCATGCTACAGATTTGTAGAACATAAATTCTACCCCCTGTACCATCAAGGAATACATTCCCGAACTTCATGCTGAAATGCGAAAACATGGATAATAGTAGTGAATTCTATTGATATGAAAAGACTTCCAGCCTATGAATACATAGAGTTGTGATGCAGGACCTAGAAAATATCTGGAGAGGGCATATTATTGCATGTGTATAAATGAAACTGCTGGTATTAATTTTGTGAACATGTGGGCTACACAGGCTTTCCACCAGTTATAAACATCTGACTTACTAAGGACTCATAGTTAAGAATGGGGCTGAGACAACCAGAAGTGAGAGAAATCTACCCCTCAGGAGGGAAATCCACTTCTGGAAGAGTAATTATCATGGAGAAAAGGTGTCTCAATTGAAATTTGTATCACCAATCCTTGTTTCTACAACAAGCCACATTTTTCAAAATCTAATTATCACAGAGACAGAAAGTGAGGTGAAATCTTCTATACAGGGGCACAGACAGCAAAACAAACCCCACAGGAGTGTTAATTCTCCCCTATGCTACCCAAAGAGAGAGAGAGAGAGAGAGAGAGAGAGAGAGAGAGAGAGAGAGAGAGAGAGAGGATTTATACTAAATAAAGTACCTGTTCTGACTTCCATACAGAACAACTAAAGAACAAACATACAGAACTTATTTTGTTCATAACTTGGGGACTGATTGTACTGTGCGTCTGCTGAACAAAACTGATAGCGCTTCCTCACCACTTCCACCATCATCAATAATAGTGGGTTTTTGCTCATCTTATCACCTCTGATTAAAATTATTTATGGGGGGAGGGAATGGGGATGGGACAAAGGGATTTAAACCATGCTGTTCAAAAAGTAACAGTTTGGTGGGGAAGAATTACATTTTTGACATACCCCAGACATTAGAAAAAATATGTATTTATTTACTATACTTATACCCCGTTCTTCTCACCTTGAAGGGGACTCAGGACAGCTTACAGATTATGACAAAATTGAATGCTACATTATACATACAATAATACTGTAAATATAACATATCAAATTATATATTTTGCTGAACTATAAGTGCCAGAATCTATTAGCCATATATAGTCTCTTGTTTCATAAAAAATCAATTTTAGACTAAATTCTGGAAATGTAGCTTTCAGCAATATATATATATATATATATATAGAGAGAGAGAGAGAGAGAGAGAGAGAGAGAGAGAGAGAGAGAGAGAGCTCTGGTTTCAATCCAAAAATATTGTGCCCACCAGAGGTTTTCCATCTTGAGCTTGACAGGAGGATTTTATTTATTTAATTATTTAATATCTTACCTTTCTCGCAACATAGAACCTAAAATGGTTTACAAGAAATTAAAACAAAATACTGCCCTCATATGTGTGAGGGATGTTTTCCTGAGCTTATTGTGGAAACAGTAAACCATGGATAATAGCAAACCTTGCTGTAATTAATTGTTTCTGCCAGAAATTTCCATAGAGTCACCCTCGAAGACTTAGATAATTACTAGAGGGGCATCTGCTCAAGGAATTTGATAGATCCGCCAATGTGACTCTATGGTAATTTCATTAAAACATAATGAAAAAGAAAAAAGCACAGGATACCACATTAAACAAAAAAAACCCTTCTCCCACACGTTTTAAGGCCTTTCTGAATGAAAAGGTCTTTGTCTTCTGCAGAAGGAGAGCTGAGAAGGGGGACAATTAAATCTCCTGTGGAAGGGAGTTCCATGACTTAGGAGTATCCATCAAGAAGGGTCTCTCCCGTGTCCTTACCAAATGAGCTTGACTAAACTTTCCCATGTTTGAGCAGACTTATATAGGGAAATAGTCTTTCAGAATCTGAAAGGATGCTGCTTCTGATTCCTTCTGTTCTCTGCCTAAACATTTCATTTCTCTGGCCCCATTTTTAGCTGACATGGAAAATGGGCAGCGGGGACTCGATGCAGAGCAGCTGCAGCAACAACAGCTCAAACTCCGTGAAAGGCAGAGGTTCTTCGAGGAGGTTTTCCAGCATGATGTTGATTTCTTCTTCCCAGTATCCCACCTGCAGATAGAACACAGGAGACGTAAGTGCTGCTATAGTAGTTACTATAGACCAAAGTGGATAAATGTTGCTGGTTTGCACTATAGCTGTCAGAAGTCCCCAACCAGGATATCCAAAAAGTGACTGTCCTAGTGCATGAGTCCAGAAATCTCGTTGCATGGAAGTGGCAAACCAGTACATGCAATACCCGTTGCTGGTCTGCCACCTCCCCACCACAAAGCTGTCCCCAGCTATTGATGGGCCACAATCCTAGAACTTGTCTTGTGTAGCAATGTCTAGGTGCTTCTGTGCTGGCATGCAGGATCAGGAAGCAGTCAAGTTGTGGCATCACAGAGACATGCTATAACAAAGATGGCCACGTTCCTGGTTGCTGTGAAATGGTGGCTTCATGCAATAAGGTCCAAGGGAAAAAAGTTTTGTTTCACTTGCATTACAGATTTGTCTGATTGGCTTGTTTTGCATTATTGTTAGGTGAGGAAACAGATACATTATTATCCATTTCTACAATAGCAAGTGTAAGCATTTATCAAGCAGGCACCTGATGTGCTGTATGTATGGCATCTGATGGTTTCCCTGTATTTGCCAGCTCCCTTGGGCAGCATATCTTCCATGGAGGTGAATGTGGACATGCTGGAACAGATGGACATGATGGATCTCTCCGACCAAGACACTGTGGATGTGTTCCTCGGCTGTGGGACAGAGGATAACAATAATGTAGCCACTCTTTTGCCAGGTATGTACAACTTACGTAGCCATTCCCAGAAGCTTCAAGACCCATCCAGATCTTTCTGGATCATTTTGAAGTATCGGTTGAGTATCTCTGATCCAAAATGTTTGGGACCAAAAGACAGGGAAGAATTTCCTGATAGTAAGGGCTGTTCTGCAGTGGAATATGTTGCCTTAGACTAGAGCTTACTAGAGTATCTGTCTTTGAAGATTTCTTAAAACAGAGACTGAGTGGCTATTTGCTTACAATGCTTTGATTGTATATTCCGAGTAGGACTGGATACCCTTGTAGTCTTGTGCAAATCTATGATTATTGTGTCTGTCCCGTTTCCCCCCCTCCCCAAAAATTTGGAATCTCTCCATGTTTGCAGTTCAAGCATTCAGATTTCTTCACATTTGCAGTTTAAGCATGCATTGATTTGATTGTTTGTAGATTACTGGATTTGCCACCACCCCTGCTTGCTGCTCTACATGTGACTGAAAAATATGTTATCTCTAAGCATTTCTAAGTCCTCCAGTGCAATTCAATGAGAAGTTGGCCACATAATTGCACTGGAAGAACCCAGAAATGCCAAGAATAAACATATATTAATGGACATATCTTTGAGAGGTCTGACTGTGCTTAAATAATGAAATATAGACCCAAGTCTAAACATAAAATTATTTTGTTATTTATTATTTTATGTTTCATATATACTTTATACACATAGCATTGTAAAGGATTTTGTGCCTGGAACAATGTCTGTATACACAGAACCAACAAAATGAAAAGGTGTCACTATTTTAGCCATGTGAACAATTTCAGATAGTTTCATATTTCAGTTTTCCAGATAAGGGACGTTCATCCTGTAAACGCAAAAAGCTTGAAATCTAGTCCAAAGCTTAATTGGACAGAAACTAGACATCTTTACTAGTAGACTAGCTGCCTAATGTAGCCTTACATTTCAATGCTTGTGGTAGATTCTACATGCATTTAGATTTCTGCAGCAGTGATCAAATGCTAACAACTTAAAAATCACTGATAACCAGAATGGACCCCATTTTAGATTATGATTTATCAAAACTAATTCAGGCATATAGGAACATTGTTGTACTTGTCCTCCTTCCATTTGTTTGACAGAGAAAAACAAAACTCCTGCAGCTTTCTGCCTCAGGCACTGATGTTTGTGTCTGTGTTTTTTCATCAGCATGAAAGACATATTTTACTCGACCGTCAATAGTTAACATTTTATTTTACTCTGTAATGAAATGCTATGGCATAAATAGCAGCAGGCATTGATATTTGAAGTGAGATTGCTTTACCTCTTGGATGGATGTGTAAATCAGGCAGAATCATCCTCATTTGCAAGGCAGATTATCTAATGGCCAAAACAGATTATAGAAGCTTTAAAAAGTTGTATACAAAAAATTGATTGGGTTTTGATACACAAGTTGTCATCTCTAGCTGATAAATCCAGATGCCTGAAATCAATTAGCTTAAACCCAGAAGCGATCACATGCCACTGTGTTAATTCAGAAACGGTCATATGATCAACTCACACTTTGCTACTTGTGTGTAGCAATGGCTCCCCCCCCCCCTTTTCCTGCTCCTTTATGTTCACGTCTTGCTTTATTTGGCCGGGATCCTTCTGTGCTGCCTATTGCTTTTTTCCCTCCTCCTCCTTTCTTTCTTTTCCAAAATCTATAAATCCTGAATTAGTTAAAAGTAACTCATGTTCATTTCCTATGTTCTCTGTACTTATTTGAACTCATCTAAACAAGAACAGATGACAGATTACACACCAAATATGATTGACTGTTTAATCAGTGGACTGTTTTTTTGTAGTAGTAGTAGTAGTAGTTTCACAAGGTCTAGCCTTCTCTGCCAAAGAGTGTGGTTACCTCGCCAAACTATAACTCCCAAAATTCCATTGTATTGAGCCATAGCAGTTAAAGTGGTCTTGAACTGCATTAATTCCACAGTGTAGATCAGGCATGGACAATCTTGGGCCCTCCAGGTGTTTTGGACTTCAACTCCCACAATTCCTAACAGCGAATTGTGCAAGTTGAAGTCCAAAACACCTGAAGGGTCCAAGTTTGCCCATATCTGGTGTAGATACATCTCTGTTCTTGTGCCTGCATTTAGTGGGAGTCTAGTTGCACAATGTTTTTAGTGACTTACGGTGCATCTACACTTTAGAATTAATACAGTTTGATGCCTTTAACTGCCAGAGCTTAGAGCTAGATTCGTGGGAGTTGTGGTTTGGGGTGGCACCAGCACTCTTCGGTAGAAAAGGCTAAAGACCTTGTAAAACTACAGCCCCCATGATTCCATAGCACTGAGCTATGTCAGTCCAAGTGGTACCAGACTGCATTAATTTTGCAGTGTAGAGGCACCTTTAGGTAGAAGGATAACGCATTGTCCACTCCCTTAAAAAAGTCACAGATTCATGTGAGATTTGCATGCCTATAAACAAAATGTTGAAAAAATTACTATAATTTAGGGGGGAAATGCGGTGTATCTCATGCCTGTGTGCCTGTTCAGCCCAATGTGCAGACTGTCAATGGACAACCAGGAGGCTCTGTCTGCCCTTCTTCTGATGGAAAGAACTTAGAGGTTGTTGCCTAGCAACCATAAGCTTATTGCTAGACAGAGCTAGACAGAAGCCCGCTTTTCACGCCTCCCCTTCTCCCATCGAATAAAGTGTGACATTGACATAGAGTTTGGTTGGTTGGGATTTGTTTCCCCTCCCAATCTAGTACTATCTGTTGCTTTTTAGATGTTGAAAATAGCAACCTTCTACAAACCTCCTATATTTGTTATTTGTTATGTATATAATTCAGATTGCTTACTGTATTGTGTATGTGTGTATTAGTATGCAGTTTTCCCTTAACTCTATGTTTTTGAGGTTGTGGAATGGGCTGCAGACCAAGTGATCAGATCTGGGACTATTCAGACTGAGACTCCACTTTAGAAGTGAGCGTTCAGTCAGTGTCGTGTTGTATAATGTATTGTATAGTCAGTGTTCATTATGCATTCGGCATAAGACAGAGAAAAAACTGCAACAGAATACCTTAGAGAACTTACTGTTTAAACTTCCAATGTACCTGTATGCTGAATACATGTGAGGCAAGGCTCCGCAATTCAATGCGGATCAGGAAACAGGGCAAGGTTTCGCATCCAATGCGAATCAGGAACCAAAACAAAGTGCCGCAAACCACTGCGGCTCAGGAAACAAGGCAAAAGCAAGGCAAGACTTGATGACCACGGTTGCTTGTGGTCCCACTCCCGCTCGCGCCTATTCAGTATAGACGTGGCCGGAGAACTGAGGATCAGTTCCCACGGGCCGTACTTAATCCTCGGCCGGGCCCCGACGATCTAGGGCCCGGCGCCTCCAGTCTCTACTTTCCGAACGGTGACGGTCTAGGGACAGGTGCCAGCTCCTCCTGCCCTCCTCTATGTCCCTGCGCCTGTTATGAGAACGGCCCCGCTCTTCCAGCCTAGTATCGCTATCTTCCTGAGGAGAAGCCTCCCCCGAAGTTTCCCATCCGCTAGCCTCCATCTGCTGTTCAGCCAGCTCCTGGGAACCTCGGCCATTTGGGAATTCATAACTATCTCCGCTATCAGCTTCACTGCCTCCCATCTCCACCTGGTCCGCTCCTTCCCGGGAGAATGCTCCCACTCAAGATCCCAAGCTAAACTCTCTACAGGTGAACTGGGCAAAGGCACGGCTGACCAATCTTGCTCTGGGCCTTCCAACTCATCCTCCGAATCCCTTTCAGCCTGTGCGGGTCCCAATGCCAACGGGACCCCTGGTGCATTACCCCTCCCCCGTTGCCCGAGCGGACCCATGGGTGCTACAAACAGACTCCTTGTTAAAACCAAATATATTTTATGGGAGAGTAGATGTTTTGGGGGAACTGAAATAACACTTCAGAAGATCTGCCATATATTTTGTGCATTGGCATAATCTTTGTTGCTAACAGTTCAAAGAGATAACCAGGTATATCAGTCTAACAACTGAGAAAACTAATTTGCCTTGCATGAATACTAGTGGATATATTCTAAAGAGAAGATTGACTCAAATGAGTTTTTAGCTCTTCTCAAAAAGATCATACTTTTTGCTCTTGTATGATCATACAAAAGGGTTATGATCATTCCAAATTATAGTAAATGCCAATTAATCTTCAAAAGGTCACACTCCCAAAAGGCTTTGGAGATTTTGGTTTCCCAAAAGGTTATGATCTCAAAGGTCACTCTTTCCCCCCAAAAGAAACAATGTGTTACTAAGACATTCATTTTCCAATTTTCCCATAAATACATTTTAAAAATAGAAAAAGGGGAAGGGGGAGACTCTTTTAGTTTTTGAAGTAATGAGACAATGTTGCTCATTCCAATGGGGAGACAGAAAATAAATAAAAATGCTACATACTGTTACATAGTTGTTATGAGCCTTCAAGTCCGCTCGGACATATGGCAACCCTATCACTTTTTTGGCAAGATTTATTCAGAGTGGATTTGGGATTGCTTTTATTTGAGGTTGAGAGAATGTGACTTCTCCAGGGCCACTCAGTATATTTCTGCTTGACCCCTAATCTTCAGGAGTCTTAGGGTGCATCTACATTGTAGAGTTAATGCAATTTGACACCACTTTAACTGCCATAACTCACTGCTATGGAAACCTGGGAGTTGTGGTTTGGTAAAAGCCCGCATCTTCAGGAGTTGTTTTTTTTTTTTTGCTTGAGCCCACATCTTCAGGAGTCTTGGGGTGCATATACATTGTAGAATCAATGCAGTTTGACACCACGTTAACTGCCATGACCCACTGCTATGGAATACTGGAATTTGTAGTTTGGTAAGGCACCAGAACGTTTTAGCAGAGAAGGCAAGAGACCTTGTAAAACTACAAATCTCATTATTCCATAGCATTGAGCCAGGACAGTTAGTATTAAATTATTCTTATTTACATCATTTTTACCCCGCTCTTCTTACCCCCGTAGGGGGACTCAGAGCGGCTCACAAAGGCAATGATTTGATGCCGAGGTAAATTACAATTAAAATCAAGATAAAAACATACAAATATCATAGATTAAAACAACATCAGTAAACAATCAAAGCCTTTCCCATTACAACAAACACAGGTCAAATTCATTGTTCAGTGCCGTGAAGTCCATTAGCTAAACGCCTGGTTCCATATTCACGTCTTCAATTTTCTTCTGAAAGAAAGGAGGGGGGGTGCCGACCTGATCTCGCTGGGGAGCAAGTTCCATAGGCAGGGGGTCACCACCGAGAAGGCCCTGTCCCTCGTCCCCACCAACTGTATTTCCGAAGCTGGCGGGACCGAGAGCAAGCCCTCCCCGGCGGATCTTAGGCTACGAGGTGGAACGTAGAGGGAGATACGTTCGGACAAGTAAGCTGGGCCAGAGACGTAGAGGGTTTTATAGGCCAAGACCATTAATAATGCCAAACTGCCCTGGCTAAATGCACTCTTAAGTACAATAACTATACCCTGCTGGTCCCTTCCATAGTTGCATTATTTTACAAAATTGTAATTATATTAGGGTCCCCTGGTGGCGCAGTGGGTTAAACCACTGAGCTGCTGGATTTGCTAAACAAAAGGTTGGCAGTTCAAATCCGGGGAGCAGGGTGAGCTCCGGCTGTTAGCCTCAGCTTCTGCCAATCTAGCAGTTTGAAAACATGCAAATGTGAGTAGATTAGTAGGTACCGCTTGGGCATTAAGGTAATGGCATTCCTAGCAGTCATGCTGGCCACATGACCTTGGAGGTGTTTACTGACAATGCTGGCTCTTTGGCTTAGAAATGGAGATGAGCACCACTCCCCAGAGTCAGGCACGACTAGAATTAATGCCAGGGGAAACTTTTACTTTACTCATATTATCATCATCAACATTAATGTCTTCATTTTTCACACACCCCTCCCATAGTGAATAAAGCTATTACAACACAAAATTTCCAAAATCTAGAAATGTATAGGACTTTCAGAAAGGAAGCAGCAATTGACACTGAGAGTGAGTGTTTAACATGTTTCTCCCATACATTAGATGCCAGCTTTGCCTGTCTATCTGAACA
>JARBWK010000005.1:37475175-37527683 GCA_030556195.1 Anolis apletophallus
AGATTTCTCTTATGTCCCCGCATGGGGAGCTGGAGCTGACAGAGGGAGCTCAACCCACTCTCCCCGAATTCGAACCGCTGACCTGTTGGTTAGCAGTCTTGTTGGCACAAGGCTTTAACCCATTGTGCCAACAGGAATCCAGTACTTTGATGGGAGACTATCAATGAACACCAGACACTAGGCTGAATTTCAGAGGAAGGAGCTGGCAAACCACTTCTAAATAGTATCTGCTTAAGAAAATCATTTGAAATTCATGGGGTTGCTGTAGTGTGTAGGTAATCTGAAGTCACACACACACACTAGGACTAGTTGATCTGAAAACACTGAATTGAATGGCTTAAACGTGTATAGATGGGCAAAAAAGAGATAAATGTAGCAGCTTGAAACTCTTATTATCTTCATCCCTTTTATGCTTATTCTTACTCTGAAAGGCTTGCTTCAGGGTCCAGTGGAAGGTCAGCTGGAAGGCAATAAAAGCTTGTTAGTGATTCAGCCTGAATGTGATCCAGACACTTTACTAGCAGAGCCTCCTGCATTCCAGTTAAAGAGTCTCGCTGATGAGATCTCCAAGCCATGCACAAAAAGCCACCATTGCCAAACATGGAGAAGGAATGCAAGGCACGTGTTTTGTATAATGATACAGGGCCAGGGAGGACGTCGTCTGGCCAAACGGAGCCTTGCCCTTGATGGAAGGGTTAGCAGGTCAATGGCTCAACCTGACCCAATCTCTGTTGGTTACTGTGTCACAGAAGCAGTGCTGTCTTTTGCTAATGATTCATTAGCAGCCTGGATCCAAACCACAGGAGACTGCTACTAATCAATATTTTGAACAATGTCTGCCATGTAGCATACATTTGGCAAGATAATATTAGTTCACCAACCAGAAAGAAGTAGTAAATTTAGTAAAATTCCATAGGTTACACTGGAAATCTTTTTGAAATGCAGATGTTCCAGTATCCTCCTATTATGTTGTCTTTGAGTGTAGCAAGAGAAGAAAGAAGTAGGGCTATAGATTGTACATGACTGAGCAGGCAATGAGTGCAATAACGATGGGGTGTGGATAGCAAGGAACCATGGACATTATTGTAGAATATTTTCTCGATCACTAGGTATGCAAACACAGTGTAATGCACAAGCCTCTCCGTTGGCACCTCCTTGTTGTGGGTGAGAGGCATGCGTACCCTAATGAAGTTGTGAGTTATGTTGGCGGTGGCATAATAGCCAACGGTAGGGCTTCCCATGCCAGACAGGTCACAACCGAAGGGTCTGACAAAGAGTGTCAAAGGGCAGGATGGGCTCCCTAGCCTTTTGGCAACCATCCTAGGAGAAGGAAAACTCTGATTTAAAACCTGAGCAGATGGTGCTCGTTTAACCCTGTAAGGTCAACCATCTAAGACAGGGGTGCTTACACTTTCCCAGCATGCGAGCTACTTATAAAACAACCAAGTCCCAATGATCTACCTACCCACTACTCAGAGAGCCATAAAAGCAAAATATTAGGAAATTTATTTCCGTGAGAGCCATATAATATATTTTAAGACTTAATTCAACTAAATGTGAGTATAATAAGCCCCTGAGCATTCCTCACAAATGGCATGGGAGCCATACACACTGTGTCTGTGATCTGCCTGCCATCTACCAGGATGTCCTTCAAGGTCTACCAGGATGCCCTTTGAGATCTACCAGTATATCACGATCTACCTAATGAGCACCCCTGATCAAAGAGAAGGAAACTCAAACCAAACCTACAACCTGAGGACCTTGCTGTCACCGTCCTAAGCTTGCTAGGCCCCGGCAGACGAACCTTTGGTTTAAAGGGTGAGGCCAGTTCTGTGCACGCTGCGCTCCACCAGAAAGGTCAATTGCACAGGCTCGAAGGACACATCCAACCTCCAAATCATCAACGTGCTTGTAGAAAGTGTGGGATGATTCCTTCCTGAATCTTCATTCGTGAAGAAAAACCAAGAATGCACAAGACATCCTGCACATATTTAAGACATTTTTCATCCGTATCAAAAGCATAGAAACTTGTTTCCTTTTCTTTCTTCTTGAGTTTGTCATATACAGTTGAATTCTCCTCAGTGACAAGATTGTATGCTTGACCAGCAAAACCTGCAGGCAATCAATATATGTTCATAGCGTAACAGATCCCCTCTTCTGTCTGTGCCTGCAGATATGCAAAGAAAGTCATGTAATCACACTGTAACTACATCTGCCAGTTCCATATCTGTAACTTCCACAGTGCAAACTGAACAGTCAACCTGCTGAGCGAGACATTCGTAGAAATTTGGCATGCTTTAGCAACCTGTACAGATAAAAGGGAGGAATAATCACATATGGTGTTGCGGGGAGAGGAGATAACATGGATACTTTGATAGAGGCTGCTTCTCTAATTATAATTTTCTGTGAAAATCTTTGCAATGCAACATCTGGAAAATATCTATATGATATTTTAAATTAAATCAGATACTATAAAATAAATAAAAATACAATGCGACATATAACGCTTTGTTAAAACAAAAATTTATCCCAACAACCATGTGAAAGTATGTCACACCTCCATTTTATTGTTGAAACTGGATGGTCCTCCAAATTTTGGACTGCAACTTCCATTTGCCCTAAAGGTAGCATAACCAATTCTGGAAGAATTATGAAAGTTGCAATGCTAAATCATCCTGAGGACAACAAATTAACGTATTTCGTCAAGTATAATGCACTTCAATTTTGAAGGTGCACATTACAATAAATGTATTTGCACCAGCTTAAGTTTCCGGATCGCCGACAAGGGTAGGCCAATGTACAGCGCAATGTAATGCACCTTACTGTGCAGGCATAGTGCACTAAGGAAGCAGGCGGCATGAAGTTTGGCCTGATGGAGGAGAGGCCACACCCCTCCATGAGCTGGGTGTCATCAGGCCAAGACTCCGAGGGCGAAAGATCAGCAAAGAATGGCAACCCCACAATCCCTCTTGGTTTTGAAGGCATTGATGTCCCCTCAATGGGATTAGTTGGGAACTGCAGAATTAAACCTAGAGGGGTCAGGAAAAATCCTGGTCCAAGTCATCAGCTTGGACACACTTCCCCTCTGCCTCCTCCTTTATGTTGCCACAGAGCCCTGAGGCTGCCTTTGGGAACTGCAGAATTAAACCTGGAGGGGTCAGGAAAAATCCTGAAGTCATCAGCTAGACACTTCCCCTCTGCCTCCTCCTATGTTGCCACAGAGCCCTGAGGCTGCCTTTGGGGTTCCGGGTTCCTTTGGGCCTTTTCACGCAGATGGGCTTATGTGCACAATTCTCACACACCATCGAATCTAATGTACACCTCAATTTTACCAATGTAAATTAGCCAAAAAAGAAGTGAGCATTAGACTCGACTAAATATGGTACTCACCCTTTCTTTACATAGTGACTTTAAGAAACAAAAGTGGCAATACCTATAATTGTATAGCCTGTATTGTATATGTATGTTTGAGTTCTTGTATGTGGGTAAACTGCCCTCTAATGTACCATGTGGACACCATCTTAAGCAGCCATGTTTTTAAAAACCTCAACCCCCAATAGCCTCAGGCAACATGGTCTATTGATAGGAATGCTAGGAGCTGTAATCCAAAATTATTGTGGGACCAGCTTGACAAAGGGTGCCCTAGAAGGCATCATGAAATTGTTCCATGATTGAATAACTTTGAGAATCAAGGAAAGATTTTCATGGCTAAATGAAGTTTGAACTCCTTTGGCCAAAAAATATCAATGCATGTATTAACATTTCTTCTGTGTTCTTGATATCTTTGCCTGCAGTAAATGTTAGGATGGTACAAGGCTCTGCATGTGGAATATACTACTTACTGCTGCAGTAACAAAAAAAGACCTGGCACATGGGTATTTTCTATTAATAGTGTAGGATATTTATTTGTTAACCATTTGCAGTTGCCAGCAAGGCCCAAGTACCATGGCGAAGCTGCAGCAGTGCATGAGTTTCCTTCTGCAGCATAATAATAAAGGTTGATGTGGGTAGGACAGATTAGCTTGGCTGGCCAGAAAGTCATCAGGGCACAGAGGGCAGCCAAGTGCAAGCATACTCTTCAGATATTTATTTCTTTTCTTGCCTCTCTCCTTGGCCAGATTCCAACCATTATCAAGAGGAGATTTCTCTGCAAGTGCCCAACACCGGTGAGGTGAAATCCAGGATCTCTTCCACATCCTCAGCCTCCACAGACCTGAACAGCCTGGATACCAGTGAGGAGGGGGCCGAGACCCCCGTGGTACAATCGGACGAAGAGGAGCTACAGCATGATGGCCCCGAAGAACAGGAGACCAAAAGCTAGCAGGGTAAAGGGGTGTAGTTCTTTGGCCATGCTCTGCATCCAACCAACTGCATGGACCCTGCCAGCATGAGAATCACGATGGAAAATGACTGGCTGGCTGGCTTTTAAACTCCTACTGAGTAAAACCCACCGAAGTTCCCTATATCCCATTGGTCCTAGTGGGGGAGGATTAGAGAGTAACCCTCTCTTCTGCAGGATGGTCAATGCATGGAGAAAACCAAGAAGCAGGGGGGAGAACAGGGTGAAGTAAGGTGACTGTAAAACAAATTCTCTTACACACACAAAACTAACTCTCCAGGCTTTCATGGCTAACTACTTGCTTCACTCACTTTGACTCCTCAGATTGGCTGAGGGCCCAGCTGTAACTATTTCATGCAAGACCTTCATCCAAACTTGCATTCTCTTGAATCAGAAAACACATACATACATGCATACGTACATACATACATGACAAATGTTTAACTGTAACATAATAGATAATTATATTCCTTTCCAAAACAAGCAACTGTGTTACTGTGTTTTATTGGGAAAGAACCACTGAAGACTCGTGGCTAGTAAGAATGAGGACAAGAGAGTCAAAATATAGCAAAGGCCTAGAAACCCAGAAGAAAAATGCTGGGTCTGGAGACAGAGCTTTTGGCTACTTGTTCTTTCATCTAATTCAGTGTTGTCATATTGTCAGTATGCTACACCTGTTGGGAAGGTAAGAAGCCTAAGAATGGCTTAATGAGAACAACAACGGATTTAGTAAAGTGGTGCCAATTTTAAAAATTGCAAATATATAAAGTAATAAGAAAACTATATAAATCACAGATGTGGAATGTGTGGCCTTTCAGGCCCCTTCCACACAGCTGTATAAAATCCACATTGAACTGGATTATATGGCAGTGTGGAAGGGCCCTCAGTTCAAAGCATATATTGTGGATTATCTGCCTTGATATTCTGGGTTATATGACTGTGTAGAAGGGCTCTCAGATGCTGGACTACAGTTCCCATCAGTTCTAGCCTACGTAGCCAATTGTGAATGAAGAAGATACCATGCCAAGACTCAGAGGACCATACATTCCCCACCTCTGATGTAGATCACACATTGATTTTGCTGGGTTAGCATGTGCTGAGAGTCTGTGTGCTGAGAGTCTGTGTGCTGAGAGGCTTCCCACTGTGTGCACAGACAGGAAAAACGCATAAAGACAATTTTCATACATGCTTTTCCTCACATATTGCAAAATTAGAAAGTAGTAATACTGGACGCAGCTCTTACTGGAAACACTATTGCAAGTGGAAAAAACATAACTTCTGTGAGAGTGGCATAATCCCCAAAAGAAATGAAAAGAATCTGGTTTATAAATAACCCTGTTCCAGCCCTGTTCCTGGGAAGCTCCCTGGCACAGCTACTGACTTAACGCATCCACCGCCCTCCTGGGTCCGGCTGCAACATCCAGCATGAGAGCTTCCATCCAGGTGCAAATGAGTCATGCTCTCTGCTTGTCTGCTTGCAAACACAGCAATAGTAATTGCTTTTCGGAGAGAAGTTGAACAGAATAAGCAGGACTGAGAAAGGGAAGTGACTCAGGGGACTAACAGGTGGGCGGGGAAAGAGTTCAGGGAGAGAGATTTGGCAGCGAGGGAAACAACCCACCCTAAACAATGAGGAAACCAGTGGAAAAATACAAGTGCTAAAAGCATCAACTGCTGAACTGCACAGAAAAGAAAACATTTGCATAAGAGCACTTTTAGCAGGAACCGCCTTTGAAAATGCAGCCTGCTGTTTTTTTCCATAGGAAAGTAACAGGGCCATGTACCATCATGAAGACAAATACAATTATTTGTTATGATGTCAGCTTTCCAATATTACACTAATACAAAAATTAAGCGAGTTAATGTTCTTCGAGCACCAATGAAGAATTACTACAGGTGACATCTACCTTTCAAATTGCCTTGTGCAAGCCATGTACAACTATTTTAATGGCTTTTACAATGGCATGCTTAGGTACATAAGAACATAAGAACATAAGAAGAGCCATGCTGAATCGGGCCTCAGCCCATCTAGTCCAGCATTCTGTGTCACACAGTGGCCCACTAGTTGTACACAGGGATCTCTAGCAGAAAGGAGGGCAAAACCCTCACCTGCTCCCGACCCCCACAACCAGTACCGGGGGAAAATCCTGCCTGCCTCCATCAACACAGAGGTGGCACTTGGATGTCCATTTCAGTAGCTACTGATTCCCTTGGTATCCATGAATCTGTCTAATCCTGCCTTGAAGCTGTCCAGGCTGACAGCTGTCACAACCTCCTCTGGAAGTGAGTTCCATAACCCAATGACCCTCTGGGTGAAGAAATATTTCCCTTTATTAGTCCTAACTTTCCTACCTTGGAGCTTTAGGGAGTGCCCCCTAGTCCTAGTGTTGTGTGACAGAGAAAATAATTTTTCTTTATTCACCTTTTCTATCCCATGCATGATTTTATACACTTCGATCAAGTCACCTCTTAAACGCCGTCTTTCAAGGCTGAAAAGACCAAGGCGTTGCAACCTGGTTTCATAAAGGGAGCTGCTCCATCCCTTGGATCATATTTGTTGCCCTTCTTTGTACCTTTTCCAGTTCCGTTATATCCTTCTTGAGGTGCGGTGACCAGAATTGTACACAGTACTCCAGATGTGGCCTCACCATAGATTTGTAGAGAGGCAATACAACATTTGCCGACCTATTTTCGATTCCCTTCCTGATCATGCCAAGCATAGAATTTGCTTTTTCACTGCTGCAGCGCACTGGGTTGACACCTTCATTGAGCTGTCCACCAAAACCCCAAGATCCCTTTCTGGTTTGTCTCAGAAAGCTTTGATCCCATCAGTTGATAAGTGTATTTGGGGTTCTTTGCCCCGATGTGCATGACTTTACACTTGTTTAGGTTAAAATGCATTTGCCACTTTGTTGCCCATTCACTCAATTTCGAGAGATCTTTCTGGAGCTCTTTACAGTCAGTTTCATTTTTAACTACCCTGAACAGTTTAGTGTCATCTGCAAACTTTGCTACCTCACAATTTACATCTACATCCAGATCGTTTATGAATAAATTAAAAGTAACGGTCCTAAACTGAACCTTGGGGTACGACACTTCTCACCTCTTTCCACCCAGAGAAGTGTCCATTTATTACCACCCTTTGTTTCCTACAGTTTAGCCAGGTTCCAATCCAGGACAAGACCTGTCCCCTGATTCCATGGCTGAAGAGCTTATTTAGGAGCCTTTGGTGAGGGACTTTGTCAAAAGCCTTTTGAAAGTCAAGGTAAACAATATCGACTGGGTCCCCTTTATCTATGTGTTTATTTACACCCTCAAAGAATTCTATCAAGTTAGTAAGACATGATTTGCCTTTGCAGAAACCATGTTGATTTTCCTTCAGCAATGCCTGTTCTTCTATGTGCTTAGTAATTTTTCTTTAATAATGGTTTCCATCACTTTGCCTGGAACTGAGGTTAGACTAACTGGCCTATAATTTCCTGGATCACCCCTGGATCCTTTCTTGAAGATCGGAGTTACATTTGCCTCCTTCCAGTCCTCGGGTACAGTGCCTGATCTTAGAGAAAGGTTATATATTTTGGCTAGAATTTCAGCAATTTCACACTTGAGTTCCTTAAGAACTCTGGGGTGGGATGCCATCTGGCCCTGGTGATTTGTTGACATTTAGTTTAGTAAGGCATGTGAGAACATCTTCCTTGTTTATCTCTATCTGGTTTAATTCATTTAATTCCCTCCTGAAAAAACTGACTCAGCTGCAGGCATATGTTGTCTGTCCTCCTGTGTGAAAACGGAGGCAAAGAAGTCGTTTAGCCGCTCAGCAATCTCCTTGTCTTCACTTATCGTCCCTTTCTTACCATTTTCGTCAAGTGGCCCAACTGCTTTTCTAGTTGGGTTCCTGCTTCTGATGTACTTAAAGAAGTTTTTGCTATTTTTTTAATAATGTTCTTAGCTATATGTGCCTCAAAATCTCTCTTGGCTTTCCTGACGGTTGCTTTGCATTTAGTTTGCCAGAGCTTGTGTTCCTTTCTGTTCTCCTCAGTAGGAAGAGCCTTCCATTTCTTAAATGAGTTTTTCTTCTTCCAATCACATCTTTTACTTCATTTGCAAGCCATACTGATGTCCTCTTGGACTTTCCCGGCCTCTTTCTTATTTTAGGAATGCATTTTTAGTTCGGCTTGTTTTATAGTATTTTTAAACAGTTTCCAAGCATTTTGGAGGGATTTGATTTTTTTACTGTTCCTTTTAGTTTGTTCTTTACTATTTTTTCTCATTTTGGTGAAATTCCCTTTGTGAAAATTTAAGTTCTCTGTGTTAGTTTTCACTGACAGTTTGCTATCAAACTTAAGTTGAAGGTTATTGTGTTGTGGTCACTGGTACCTGTGGGCTCAGTTACAAGGACATCTTGAACGAGATCTTGTTCATTTGTTAGCACCAAGTCCAGGATCCCCTTTCCCTGGTTGGTTCCATGACCATCTGCTCAAGGGAATAATCAGCTAGCATGTCGAGGAACCTTGTCTCTCTTTCATGCGTAGAACAAGAATTTAGCCAATCTATTCGGGGATAGTTGAAGTCCCCCATTATGACTAATTTATTGCTTTTTGAGGCCTGTTTAATTTTCATTTTCCAGATAGCAGTCTGCCTCTGGAGTTTGGTTGGGAGGGCGATAGCAGATCCCTAATGCTAGATTAGTTTTTTGTCCTGGGACTTTTATCCACAATGTTTCTGTAAGTGGGTTTGAATTTTCTTGAAATTCTAATTCATGAGATTCTAGCTCTTCATTTATGTACAAGGCCACACCGCCACCGTTTTTCCCTCTCCTGTCTTTCCTGTACAGTTTATAACCTGGAATTTTGTGTCCCAATTGTTTTCCTCTGTCCACCAGGTTTCTGTTATGCCAATAATATCAATATTTTTTTTTTTTTTGCCAAACATTCCAACTCCCTATTTTTGTTCGAAGGCTTCTAGCGTTTGCGTACAGACATTTATATTTATTGCTCTGGTGCCCTTTCAACTTTGGCTGTTTATGAGAATTTGTAGAAGGCCTACCATGTCCTACCTCTTGACTACTTTCTATCTTTTCTGTTGACTCAGCCATTTGTCGTAAATTTCATCCTCCATACTTGGCGTTTCACCCTCTCGAACCGGAAGCTGGCCAGCTCCTGTCGACTTTCCCTAGGAATCAGTTTAAAAGCTGCTCTGAAGCCTTTTTAATATTATTTGCCAGCAGTCTGGTTCCATTTTTCGTTCAAGTGTAACCCGTCCCTTTTGTACAGGTCTGGCTTTCCTGAAAATGTTTCCCCAGTTCCTAACAAATCTAAATCCTTCCTCTCGACACCACTGCCTCATCCACGCATTGAAGCTCCTGAGCTCTGCCTGTAGGTAGATTCAAAGCATTGTACTGGATTTTACATTTTTAAAAGGATGACAATTCAAATGGGAGAGGCTATTTGACAAGAGACAGCTATCGGAACAACATCTCTGGATACAACTGAGAGCATACTGCAGGAAAAAAGTTGACACAGCAAAACAGAAGACCAACAAATGTGTGATTCTAATGTATGGTTCCTGATAGGAAGAAAATCCATAACTCATTATCTAGGGTGTTGTATATACATCTGGTTCATCTCACATTTTCTGGGTCCATAGTGGCTACATTCATGCTGCATACATTCATATTAAATCGAAGAGGGAACAGCATTTCTAGCTATACATTTCCCCCTATGTGAACTCACATTGGTGCTAAAGGGTGGCCCTGCAATGATCACATGTATTATACTTTGCACTATTTTTGGCCACACAGAGGTGGCCACTATTATTTCTCCCTTAAGCATGCAAAAGAAATACGTATATTTATATTTGTATATTTTATGCTTGGTTCGACGGGGTATTGGCCATCGCATTAAGCAAAGTGGCTTATATTTAAATGCTGGTAGTTGAAGGTGTACCAATGTTGATATTATTCGCACCAAAATGCCTTTAAAAATAATAGTGACTGCATCTGCCCAAATGCATCTACAAAAAATAAAGACAACTATATGCCACAAAATGAAAACAAGTATTCACAACCTCACAACCTCTGAGAATGCTTGCCACAGATGCAGGCAAAACGTCAGGAGAGAATGCTTCTAGAACATGGCCATACAGCCTGAAAAATCTCAGCACCAAAACTCACTCAAATCATCTGGAGGTGTAATATCACTCGGGTTTCCAGAAAAGTGCAGGATAAAAGGTCTACGCTTTTATTTGGATTTAAGCCCTCATGCATGAAAAATAACTTAATTAGATTTGAATCCACAATGTGTGCTATGTCAACACATTATCACTCATGCAGGCGACTCCTTTCTCCCTGCATACACCTAAATAGAATGTATGTTTTTTCCTGACATTGTTATATTTTGCATCCTTCTCCCTCTACCATCAGAAATGAAGTATGAAGAAGAAAGTGTGATACGAGGAATACTGTAATAGCAAGCAGTGGGTAAGACCTGAAGAGATTGTAGATGACTGGTTTAGGTTTTGTGGCCACTGAACATTTTGGTATTGCAAGCCCAAGGAGAAAAATAGAAGAAAAAGACTTTCTATTTCGGGGATATAAGCCATATTGATTAGGTCAAATCAAAACAAATGTGCATTTACCAGTGAGTTTTTCTTCTTTCCAATCACATCTTTTACTTCATTTGTAAGCTATACTGATGTCCTCTTGGACTTTCCAGCGGCCTCTTTTCTTATTTTAGAATGCATTTTAGTTCGCTTGTTTTATAGTATTTTTAAACAGTTTCAAGCATTTTGGAGGATTTGATTTTTTTACTGTTCCTTTTAGTTTGTTCTTTACTATTTTTCTCATTTTGGTGAAATTCCCTTTGTGAAAATTTAAGGTCTCTGTGTTAGTTTTCACTGACAGTTTGCTATCCAAACTTAAGTTGAAGGTTATTGTGTTGTGGTCACTGGTACCTATGGGCTCAGTTACAAGGACATCTTGAACGAGATCTTGTTCATTTGTTAGCACTAGTCCAGGATCCCTTTCCCCTGGTTGGTTCCATGACCATCTGCTCAAGGGAATAATCAGCTAGCATGTCGAGGAACCTTGTCTCTCTTTTTCATGCGTAGAACAAGAATTTAGCCAATCTATTCGGGATAGTTGAAGTCCCCCATTATGACTAATTTATTGCTTTTTGAGGCCTGTTTAATTTCATTTTTTCCAGATAGCAGTCTGCCTCTGGAGTTTGGTTGGGAGGGCGATAGCAGATCCCTAATGCTAGATTAGTTTTTTGTCCTGGGACTTTTATCCACAATGTTTCTGTAAGTGGGTTTGAATTTTCTTGAAATTTAATTCATGAGATTCTAGCTCTTCATTTATGTACAAGGCCACACCGCCACCAGTTTTTCCCTCTCCTGTCTTTCCTGTACAGTTTATAACCTGGAATTTTGTGTCCCAATTGTTTTCCTCTTGTCCACCAGGTTTCTGTTATGCCAATAATATCAATATTTTTCTTTTGCCAAACATTCCACTCCCTATTTTTGTTCAAGGCTTCTAGCGTTTGTGTACAGACATTTATATTTATTGCTCTGGTGCCCTTCAACTTTGGCTGTTTATGAGAATTTGTAGAAGGCCTACCATGTCCTACCTCTTGACTACTTTCTATCTTTTCTGTTGACTCAGCCATTTGTGCGTAAATTTCATCCTCCATACTTGGCGTTTCACCCTTCGAACCGGAAGCTGGCCAGCTCCTGTCGACTTTCCCTAGGAATCAGTTTAAAGCTGCTCTGAAGCCTTTTTAATATTATTTGCCAGCAGTCTGGTTCCATTTTTAGTTCAAGTGTAACCCGTCCCTTTGTACAGGTCTGGCTTTCCTGGAAAATGTTCCCAGTTCCTAACAAATCTAAATCCTTCCTCTCGACACCACTGCCTCATCCACGCATTGAAGCTCCTGAGCTCTGCCTGTAGGTAGATTCAAAGCATTGTACTGGATTTTACATTTTTTAAAGGATGACAATTCAAATGGGAGAGGCTATTTGACAAGAGACAGCTATCAGAACAACATCTCTGGATACAACTGAGAGCATACTGCAGAAAAAAAGTTGACACAGCAAAACAGAAGACCAACAAATGTGTGATTCTAATGTATGGTTCCTGATAGGAAGAAAATCCATAACTCATTATCTAGGGTGTTGTATATACTACCAAAAACATCTGGTTCATCTCACATTTTCTGGGTCCATAGTGGCTACATTCATGCTGCATACATTCATATTAAATCGAAGAGGGAACAGCATTTCTAGCTATACATTTCCCCTATGTGAACTCACATTGGTGCTAAAGGGTGGCCCTGCAATGATCACATGTATTATACTTTGCACTATTTTTGGCCACACAGAGGTGGCCACTATTATTTCTCCCTTAAGCATGCAAAAGAAATACGTATATTTATATTTGTATATTTTATGCTTGTTCGACGGGGTATTGGCCATCGCATTAAGCAAAGTGGCTTATATTTAAATGCTGGTAGTTGAAGGTGTACCAATGTTGATATTATTCGCACCAAAATGCCTTTAAAAATAATAGTGACTGCATCTGCCCAAATGCATCTACAAAAAATAAAGACAACTATATGCCACAAAATGAAAACAAGTATTCACAACCTCACAACCTCTGAGAATGCTTGCCACAGATGCAGGCGAAACGTCAGGAGAGAATGCTTCTAGAACATGGCCATACAGCCTGAAAAATCTCAGCACCAAAACTCACTCAAATCATCTGGAGGTGTAATATCACTCGGGTTTTCCAGAAAAGTGCAGGATAAAAGGTCTACGCTTTTATTTGGATTTAAGCCCTCATGCATGAAAAATCACTTAATTAGATTTGAATCCACAATGTGTGCTATGTCAACACATTGTGCTATGTCAACACATTATCACTCATGCAGGCGACTCCTTTCTCCCTGCATACACCTAAATAGAATGTATGTTTTTTCCTGACATTGTTATATTTTGCATCCTTCTCCCTCTACCATCAGAAATGAAGTATGAAGAAGAAAGTGTGATACGAGGAATACTGTAATAGCAAGCAGTTGGTAAGACCTGAAGAGATTGTAGATGGCTGGTTTTGGTTTTGGTGGCCACTGAACATTTGAGGTATTGCAAGCCCAAGGAGAAAAATAGAAGAAAGACTTTCTATTTCGGGGGATATAAGCCATATTGATTAGGTCAAATCAAAACAAATGTGCATTTACCAGAACAGCAAAGTGCAAATTCTGCTAAACCACATGGGGAAATTATTTGAAGTGGGAAGGCATCCATCAGATTGGTTAATGAAATTAATGGATGCATTACACTAATTCTGTCTGTATTTATGATTTTATGGATATAATGAAACTATCTAGAAAGACTGTACTATATAACCAAGGGGACATCTACATTTTTCGGCAGAGAAGGCTAAAGACTTTGTAATAAGTGCAATTCCCATGGTCCCATAGCATTGAGCCATGAAAATTAAAGGGATGTCAAAAGCGCATTAACTCTACAGTGAAGCTGCATCCCTAGATGTGTGTAGATACCAATAAAAACAATAGACTGTAAACATAATAGCATATACACCCGTTCAGAACCACCTGCAACTATGCTTCTCCAGAGGTTTTTTGGACTGTATTTCACATTATCCAACTTCATTAGCTTTGATGGCTAAAGCAGCTAAAGGTTGTAAGTTTGAAGCATATGGCAGGCTACCAGTACCTATCCCTGCTTTAAAATCATACTTTAACCATCCTTCTCTCTCTCTCCAAATAATCCCAGTAGTCATTGCAAAACCATTCCAGATATTTTACTAAAATATCCTCAAACTCATCTGTTAATCATTCAGATATTATGAATTCAGCAAGGTGTTTGTACTATGAATGAATGATGCCATCGAGGTAGGACTTTGAGTCACATATAGCTTTGCTCATCTCAGCAAAAAGATTGGGGATCTTATAATGTAGAAGGGTTGGCTTCCCTCATTATGAAGTAAAAGATACAGTGCATTTTAAAGACAAGAGGTGCATCTACGTATACTGTAGAATGAATGCAGTTTGAAACCACTTTAACTGCCATGGTTCAATGCTATGGAATCTTGAGAGATGTAGCCTTGCAAGATCTTCAAAATACGAAAACGGTCATGCTTGCCCTCTAGTGGAAAAACATTTAAGTAAAAATTCACACTTGAGCAATATCTTTCTTTAAATTAGACAGAAAGCCCCAAAAACATGTGCGGGATTTCCATTTCACCAGAATCTTCCACCTGGCTATGCAGTACAGAAACAAGGTTCCGGACAACTTGTAAGTTCTGAACAATTTGTAAGTTTGTACACACTTGTAACAGTTTGGGTGGTTTGCCATACACACACACACACACATATACATACACACATCTACACACACAACCAAATATGCTACCAAAAGTGTACAAGCTTACAAGTTGTCCGGAACCTTGTTTCTGTACTACATAGCCAGGTGAAAATATATATAAAGTGTTGATGAAGAAATGTTTCCACCTTGGCTCTCTTGACTCCTCAGGAATCTAAATTTTCTCAAAGCCATCTCTTGGAGCCAAGAAATATTTGCCAGGTCAGGAATCTGCTTCAGAGCATCACCTACTAAATGCAAAATGAAATGTTCCAGTCTGTTCTTGGCAATATAATGGACATCTTCATAAGGATATCAACAAAGCTAGAATCCCTCAGACATGGACTGTAATAGCTACTCCACCCTCGTTAAGCTACAATAACAATATAACTGTATACTGTAACTATCCCCCCCCCCCCCATATATATACTAGCTTGGGGACCCGGCAGTGTCTGGGTTATTTGAAAAAGGCATTGTGTGCCAAGGTTATGTATGTGGCTTGCACACACACACATACACACACACACACACACACACACACACAGGCTCCATGCAGTCATGCTGGCCACATGACCTTGGATGTGTCTATGGACAACACGCTCTTCGGCTTAGAAATGGAGATGAGCACCAACTCTCAGAGTCAGACACGACTGCACTTAATGTCAGGGAACAACCTTTACCTATGTGCGTATGTATGTATGTATGTATGTATGTATGTATGTATGTATGTATAGCCTCTGCTTTCAGCTCGAGTTGGGGCACAACAGAGTTAAATACATCTATAAAATCACATATTAGTATAATTAAAATGCAACAATAAAAGCATATATTAAACATACACATATTAAAATAAAGGAGACAAAAGTTAAAACACAATAAACAAATCTGCAATGGTTTTGTGACAGCGAATTTTTGATTTATTTTTTTAAAAATCCTTCAAAATATGGGAAATTAATCAGCCTTTAATTCTTAAGCATCCTGAAGTAGAAAGAAGCCCTTGAAGATAACCTGTCTAAAGTTGACATGGTGTATCTGTGTGTGTGTGTGTGTGTAAATAAACCTATGTATCCCTATGTGCACCTAACAAGCACTATTTGCCATCTAAACAAGGTGTCTTATCTTCATATCCCTTGTTTCTACTACAAACCATCCTAAATTTCTATATTTTTTTGCCAGAAACAAGGTGCATTAAATGTACATCTCTTATTTCCAATATCAAAAGTTTTCCTCTGACAAAGGGATGCTTTTGTTTTCTAAATGCACTTTGAAGTTTTGGATAGCTTTATTACAGGCACTTTGAGCAGCACGGCTAGCACCTCACATTTTGGGCCCCATTTTAACAGATTAAAGATCTTAACAGATTAGAGATCTTAACAGATTAGAGAGATGGACCAAAACTAACAAAATGAAGTTCAATAGTGACAAATGCAAGATACTCCGCTTAGGCACAAAAAATGAAATGCAAAGATACAGAATGGGGGACGCGTGGCTCGAGAGCAGCATGTGTGAAAAAAGATCTTGGCGTCCTCGCGGAAAAACAAGTTAAACTTGAGCCAATTCCATCTGAACATTAGGAAGAACTTCCTGACTGTGAGAACTGTTCAGCAGTGGAACTCTCTGCCCCAGAGTGTGGTGGAGGCTCCTTATCTGGTGGCTTTTAAACAGAGGCTGGATGGCCACCTGTTGGGGGTGCTTTGAATGTGATTTTCCTGCTTCTTGGCAGGGGGTTGTAGCGTGTGTGCGTTACTATACGGTTTTAATTATGGATGCCAGCTCTTGTCATCTTATTGTGTTTTAATGTGTTTACTGTGTTTTATCGTGTTTTTACTGTGCTCTTAACATTTGTAAGTCACCCCGAGCCTGACAGGAGAGGCGACTAATAAATCGAAATAATAAATAAATACATAAAAATATTATATATTATTATTTTATACTATATTAGTATAAAACTGTGTGTGTCTATATATATATATATATATGTACACAGCCATTATCTCTCTCTCTCTCTCTCTCGGCATTACTTCGCGAACGAAGATTCAGGAAGGACTCATCCCACGCTTTTTACAAGCACGCTGATGACTAAAATGGCCAATCTGAGATAGGCAAGTTTGGTTGCAGAAAGCTGTGTGTGTGTATATATATATACTAGCTTGGGGACCCGGCGGTGCCCGGGTCATTTGAGAAGTGCAGCAGAATGTAGAGTGGGTCATGGGGACTCTGTGTGCCAAGTTTGGTCTTAATCCATCATTATTGGGAGTTGTAGTGGTATCATGAAATTACTGAAGGTAGTGGAAGTCCCATCATCTCTGGTCCACCCTCCCCCAAAGTGTAGTAGGGTGTAGATTAGGTCATGGGGGCTCTGTGTGGTCTGTGGGAACAGAGGGGTGTGAAAGTACTACAAATCCCTCTGATTCACAGAGTCTTGGGTTAGCGTATCAATCAATCAAGTCACAAGACTAGAAATTCAACAACTCTATTTCAACACATATAAAACACAGTCATGGGATATCTAGGTGTATCACATATACTCGGGCATGTTGTATAGGATTCAGGGGGCACGCACAATACATGCAATCATACAGAAGATACAGATCAGTAGCGTAACTCCCAAAGTAAATGTAAGGAACTCCGATATCGGATCTAAGCGCCATGAGCCGTGAACTCAAACAGCTGGTGATATAGGGACAGAGGAGGCAAAATAGTGCTCCAAATGATAAGTTCAAAAGTTGGCCGACGGGCGGGCGATGCCAAACTTTTCGGGGCCCCTCCCCCGTTTCGCCCCCGGGCGGGGCTGTCTCAAGGCCATAAATGATGATACCGTGGTCCAAATATCTGAAGGAGAACATTATACATACATCATAATACATTGTAGTAGTCAAACAGACAAACCCAATGAGTTATATACATTAAAGGTGATGCTTTAATGCTGAATGGTATGTTACCTTTAATGTATATAACTCATTGGGTTTGTCTGTTTGACTACTACAATGTATTATGATGTATGTATAATGTTCTCCTTCAGATATTTGGACCACGGTATCATCATTTATGGCCTTGAGAAAGCCCCGCCCGGGGGCGAAACGGGGGGGCCCCTTAAAAGTTTGGCACGCCAGCCCGTCGGCCAACTTTTTGAACTTATCATTTGGAGCACTATTTTGCCTCCTCTGTCCCTATATCACCAGCTGTTTGGAGTTCACGGCTCATGGCGGCTTAGATCCGATATACTCGGAGTTCCTTTACATTTACTTTGGGGAGTTACGCTACTGATCTGTATCTTCTGTATGATTGCATGTATTGTGCGTGCCCCCCTGAATCCTGTATACAACATGCCCGAGTATATGTGATACACCTAGATATCCCATGACTGTGTTTTATATGTGTTGAAATAGAGTTGTTGAATTTCTAGTCTTGTGACTTGATTGATTGAGTACTACAAATCCCATCATCCATTGTCAGTCCTCCCCCAAACCTCACCAGGACGTGAGGGCAGTCATAGGGGTTATGTATGCCAAGTTTGATCTCGATGAGTGATTGGATGAGGGTTGCAGCAGACTTGGGAAGTGAGTAGAGGTACTTCAAGTCCCATCATCCATTGTCCACCCTCCTCCAAACTGCACCAGGACGTAGAGTGGGTTTTGGGGGCTGTGTGTGCTAAGTGTGGACTGTATTGGTCCTTTTTGGTGGCCTCAGTGGTCTGTGGGAACCAAAGTGTTTGAAAGTACTACAAATCTCATAATCCGTGGGTCATGTCCCCCGAACCGCACCAGGATGTGAAGGGGGTTAGGGGGGTTATGTGTACCAAGTTTGGTGCAGGTCCATCACCCGCGCTGGTCGCTGTGGCCTGTGAAAGTGGCTGCCACATATCCGCCCTCCCGCCCTTCCGCCCTCCGCACACATACAAACATTCCGCTTTATAAAGGTATACTAGCTGTACCCGGCACGCGTTGCTGTGCCCTATTTAGGAGATGCGAGAAAGTCTGAGTATGTAAGGGTTGGAAATGATGTTACTTGGTGGGGTCATGGCTGTGTCGTTGTGGGTTGTTCTGGTGGGTGGGATGTTGAAGTCCTGTGGAGTTGTCGGTGTGTGGTGTTCCTGGCATTCTGCAGAGCTTGTGAATATACAATGTTTTTTGTCTTTCCGTTGGCTGTGTTGATGTAGAGGTTCTGTGGTTTCCCAACTCTGGAGCACGCTACATAGAGTTGTCCGTGGGAGAAGCATTCTGTGTCAAATGGAGGGGGGGGGGCAGAACATGGATGATGGGACTTGCAGTACCTTCCCTCACTTTCCAAGACTGCTACAAACCTAATCCTATGACTGATCAACACCAAACCTGGCACACAGAGCCCTCATGACCCACTCTACAGCCTGGTGCAGTTTTGTGTGAGACGGACCATGGATGATGGGACTTGAAGTACCTTCACTCACTTCCCAAGTCCGCTGCGACCCTCATCCAATTACTGATCGAGACCACACTTGGCACACATAACCCCTATGACTGCCTTCACATCCTGGTGAGGTTCGGGGGAGGACTGACAATGGATGATGGGATCTGTACTACTTTCACACCCCTCTGTTCCCACAGACCACTGCGGCCCCCAACAAACACCGATAAAGACCACACTTGGCACACAGAGCCCCAGTGACCCACTCTACATCCTACTGAACTTTGGAGGGGGGCAGACCATGGATGATGGGACTTGCAGCACCTTCCCTCACTTTCCAAGACTGCTACAAACCTAATCCAATGACTGATCAACACCAAACCTGGCACACAGAGCCCTCATGACCCACTCTACATCCTGGTGCAGTTTTGTGTGAGACGGACCACGGATGATGGGACTTGAAGTACCTTCACTCACTTCCTAAAAACAATGCACCCCTCATCCATTCACCAATACAGACCAAACTTAGCACACAGAGCCCCCATGACCCAATCTACATCCTACTACACTTTGGGGGGTGGACCAGAGATGATGGGACTTCCACTACCTTCAGTAATTTCATGATACCACTGCAACTCCCAATAATGATGGATCAAGACCAAACTTGGCACACAGAGCCCCCATGACCCACTCTACATCCTGCTGCGCTTCACAAATAACCCGGCACCGCTGGGTCCCCAAGCTAGTATATAATATATTATATATATATATATATATATATATATATATATATATATATAATATTATAAATTAGCATTATATATAATATATTAGCATTATATTATATATATTATATTAATTATATTAGCATTATATTATATAGAGAGTATTATATATATTATATTATATTAATTATATTAGCATTACATGTAATATATCAGCATGGAATAAGCAGTTCATGAGTTGTAGTTCTACAAGGTACATAGCCTCCTCTGCTGGTGCCTCAACGAACTACAAAATCCCGGCAGTGAATCACTGCAATTAAAGTTGTGTCAAACTGCATTAATTCTATAGGAAGGGAGATGCACTCCCAGGCCCAGGAACTTGCATTTGCTTCCTACTCAAGATGTCTTTTCCATAATGAACTCGGAATCTTCCTTTCCATGGACTGGGGGTATTCTTCTCTATTGTTTGTAGCTCTTGTGATTTTTCTTAAAGGAACGCTTCCATTGGCCGCAGGGAGAGCAAGAGGCGGGACTATCAGTGTCTGTCACCTTTGGGCCGCTTCCCCATTGGCTGGAGGGAGCCGGGCGGAGGGCGGGGCTTGGCGGCAACGGGCGAGGTGGGAATGGAGCTGCTGGCCAAGCTGTGGCTCCTTGCGGGGCTCGTGGCGGCGGGGGCTCCCCGGGACTCGTTGCGGGAAGAGCTGCTCCTCAGCCCGCTCCCGTCCGGGGATGTGGCCGCCACCTTCCAGTTCCGGACTCGCTGGGACTCGGACCTGCAGCGGGAGGGCGGTAAGCGCCGTTGTCGGTGGCAAGGCCTGGGAGCCCGTTCACACTGCAGAACAGTCGCGCTATTACTCCGCGCTAACTGCTATGACATGCTGGGGTTTGTAGTTTGGTGAGTCAGTATTGTTTCTCTTGCTGAGAGGCCTTAAGGGCGCGCCTACACTGTAGAATTAACACAGTTTGACACCGCTTTAACTGCCTTGGCTCAATACTATGGAAACATGGGAGTTGTAGTTCTATAGAGTCTGATCTGCCAAAGAGTGCAAACTACAACTCCCAGTATTTCATATGCCTTGGCTCAGTACTGTGGAATCATGGGAGTTGTAGTTCTATGGAGTCTGATCTGCCAAAGAGTGCAAACTACAACTCCCAGTATTTCATATGCCTTGGCTCAATACTATGGAATCATGGAAGTTGTAGTTCCACGGAGTCTGATCTGCCAAAGAGTGCAAACTACAACTCCCAGTATTTCATATGCCTTGGCTCAATACTATGGAATCATGGAAGTTGTAGTTCCACGGAGTCTGATCTGCCAAAGAGTGCAAACTACAACTCCCAGTATTTCATATGCCTTGGCTCAATACTATGGAATCATGGAAGTTGTAGTTCCACGGAGTCTGATCTGCCAAAGAGTGCAAACTACAACTCCCAGTATTTCATATGCCTTGGCTCAGTACTATGGAATCATGGGAGTTGTAGTTCCACGGAGTCTGATCTGCCAAAGAGTGCAAACTACAACTCCCAGTATTTCATATGCCTTGGCTCAGTACTATGGAATCATGGGAGTTGTAGTTCTACGGAGTCCGATCTGCCAAAGAGTGCAAACTACAACTCCCAGTATGCCTTGGCTCAGTACTGCCTTGGCTCAGTACTATGGAATCATGGGGAGTTGTAGTTCTATAGGAGTCTGATCTGCCAAAGAGTGCAAACTACAACTCCCAGTATTTCATATGCCTTGGTCTCAGTACTACAACTGGAATCATGGGAGTTGTAGTTCTATGGAGTCTGATCTGCCAAAGAGTGCAAACTACAACTCCCAGTATTTCATATGCCTTGGCTCAGTACTATGGAATCATGGGAGTTGTAGTTCTACGGAGTCTGATCTGCCAAAGAGTGCAAACTACAACTCCCAGTATTTCATATGCCTTGGCTCAATACTATGGAATCATGGGAGTTGTAGTTCCACGGAGTCTGATCTGCCAAAGAGTGCAAACTACAACTCCCAGAATTTCATATGCCTTGGCTCAGTACTATGGAATCATGGGAGTTGTAGTTCCACGGAGTCTGATCTGCCAAAGAGTGCAAACTACAACTCCCAGTATTTCATATGCCTTGGCTCAGTACTATGGAATCATGGGAGTTGTAGTTCTACGGAGTCCGATCTGCCAAAGAGTGCAAACTACAACTCCCAGTATTTCATATGCCTTGACTCAATACTATGGAATCATGGGAGTTGTAGTTCTACGGAGCCTGATCTGCCAAAGAGTGCAAACTACAACTCCCAGTATTTCATAGCATTGAGCTATGACAGTTAAAGTGGTGTTAAACGGCATTAAATCCCCAGTGTAGACCAGGCCACAAGACACCTGCTAACCCAAGCAGTGACCATCACTCAAAAAAGAGAGTTGATTTTGTTATTTGGGAGTTGTCCTTGCTGGGATTTATAGTTCACCTACAATCAAGGAGCATTCTGAACTCCACCAACGATGGAATTAAACCAAACTTGGCATACAGGACTCCCATGACCAACAGGAAACACTAGAAGGGTTTGGAGGGCATTGATCTTGAGTTTGGGAGTTGTAGTTCACCTACATCCAGAGAGCACTGTGGACTCAAACAATGAAGGATCTTGACCAAACTTGGCACGAATACTCCATATACCCAAATATGGGGATAGACTTTGTCATTGGGGAATTGTAGTGGCTGGGATTTATAGTTCACCTACAGTCAAAGAGCATTCTGAACTCCACCAACGATGGAATTGAACCAAACTTGGCATACAGGACTCCCATGACCAACAGAAAACACTAGAAGGGTTTGGAGGGCATTGATCTTGAGTTTGGGAGTTGTAGTTCACCTACATCCAGAGAGCACTGTGGACTCAAACAATGAAGGATCTAGACCACACTTGGCACGAATACTCCATATACCCAAATATGATCACAGATGAAGTTGGGGGAGGGGGGGGGGAATAGACTTTGTCATTGGGGAATTGTAGTGGCTGGGATTTATAGTTCACCTACAATCAAAGAGCATTCTGAACTCCACCAACGATGGAATTGAACCAAACTTGGCATACAGGACTCCCATGACCAACAGAAAACACTAGAAGGGTTTGGAGGGCATTGATCTTGAGTTTGGGAGTTGTAGTTCACCTACATCCAGAGAGCACTGTGGACTCAAACAATGAAGGATCTAGACCACACTTGGCATGAATACTCCATATACCCAAATATGATCACAGATGAAGTTGGGGGAGGGGGGGGATAGACTTTGTCATTGGGGAATTGTAGTGGCTGGGATTTATAGTTCACCTACAGTCAAAGAGCATTCTGAACTCCACCAACGATGGAATTGAACCAAACTTGGCATACAGGACTCCCATGACCAACAGAAAACACTAGAAGGGTTTGGAGGGCATTGATCTTGAGTTTGGGAGTTGTAGTTCACCTACATCCAGAGAGCACTGTGGATTCAAACAATGAAGGATCTCGACCAAACTTGGCACGAATACTCCATATACCCAAATATGAACACAGATGAAGTTGGGGGAGGGGGGGGATAGACTTTGTCATTGGGGAATTGTAGTGGCTGGGATTTATAGTTCACCTACAATCAAGGAGCATTCTGAACTCCACCAACGATGGAATTAAACCAAACTTGGCATACAGGACTCCCATGACCAACAGAAAACACTAGAAGGGTTTGGAGGGCATTGATCTTGAGTTTGGGAGTTGTAGTTCACCTACATCCAGAGAGCACTGTGGACTCAAACAATGAAGGATCTAGACCACACTTGGCACGAATACTCCATATACCCAAATATGATCACAGATGAAGTTGGGGGAGGGGGGGGAATAGACTTTGTCATTGGGGAATTGTAGTGGCTGGGATTTATAGTTCACCTACAGTCAAAGAGCATTCTGAACTCCACCAACGATGGAATTGAACCAAACTTGGCATGCAGGACTCCCGTGACCAACAGAAAACACTAGAAGGGTTTGGAGGGCATTGATCTTGAGTTTGCGAGTTGTAGTTCACCAACATCCAGAGAACACTGTGGACTCAAACAATGAAGGATCTCGACCAAACTTGGCACGAATACTCCATATACCCAAATATGAACACAGATGAAGTTTGGGGATGGGAGGTGTGGAATAGACTTTGTCATTGGGGAATTGTAGTGGCTGGGATTTATAGTTCACCCACAATCAAAGAGCATTTTGAACCCCACCAAATGATAGAATTGGGCCAAACTTCCCACATAGAACTCCCATGACCCACATGTGTTTTCTGGTGGTCCTTGGTGACCCTTCAGGCCACCCAGTCCAGCTCCCTTCACCAGGGTAAGAAAACATAATCAAAGCCCTCCTGACAAAGATTCACACACGCTCGCTCTCTCTCACACACGACATAGTATCATAGATTTGAAAGGGACCCTTAAAGAAGGACAATTCTATGTTGCGTGTTCCAGAGTAGGCAAACCAAACCATGTAGATGAGGCCTAGGAGACTATCCACACTGCAAAATTATAGCACTTCAACATCACTTTTACTGTCATGGCCCCGTCATGGAAGCCTAGTTGTAGCACCAAAGCTCTCTCATGCACAAAGAAGGATAAATATCCCACAAAACTACAAATCCCAGAATACCATAGCATTGGGTCACGTGGCAGTCAGTGGCCCCCTTTACACTGCCATATAATCCAGATTATCAAACCAGATAATCCACATTATCTGTTATATGAGTCTACACTCCCAAATACTCCAGCTCAAAGCAGATAATGTGGATTTTGTATAGCAGTGTAGAAGGGGCCAACATGGAATCAAACTGCCATAACTCTGCTGTGTGTTTACAGCAGATTTGGAAAGGGCAGCCATGAAGGACGTAGGTGAGATCCTGAAATGTAAAGCTATACTGCTGAATGCTAAAGTTAGGATTGTTCATGTTTTTGTGTTTTCAATTTCCATGCATGGTTGTGAAATCTGGACAATTAAGAAAGAAAGAAAATAAACTACTCTATCTCTTCAGTTCTAAGACTCACTTTCCCCCCTATATAAATATCTCTAAGAATGTGGTGCATCTTAGAATCATGTGTATCTTATGTATTTTTAATGGTGGTGGTACTGAAATTGGGTGCATCAGTGATTCAAAATGTGTAAATTCAGAATGATACCATGGACTGGTGATAAAACAAATAAATGGGTCCTAGGGCCCTTCCACACAGCTCTATATCCCAGAATACCGAGGCAGGAAATCCTACAATATTTGCTTTGAACTAGATTATCTGAATCCACGTTACATTGTAGTAGATGGTCTGTGGTTTGCTCTTCTCCACACTCGTATGTTGTGGACTCCGCTTCGTAGCCCCATTTCTTAAGGTTAGCGCTGCGTCTCATGGTGCCAGGACGCAGCCTGTTCAGCACCTTCCAATCTTCTATGTGCCCAGGAAGGAGTTTCTCATCTGGTCTCAGCCACTGATTAAGGTGCTGAGTTTTAACTTGCCACTTTTGGATTCTTGCTTGCTGGGGTGTTCCTGAAAATATATCTCTCGATCTTAGGAAGTTTTTACTTGATTTAAGCCGTTGGCATGCTGGCTGATATCCCAAGCACAAAAAATATAGTCAAAGCAACTGAATTAGCAACAGCACATCAGAAAGGCAACAGTTTCTTTGTTAATTCAGTTGCTTTGACTAGATTTTCTGCAAGAGAGGAAGCTCACCCCAAGATGGAACATGCTGGCTGATATCCAAACAGAGGCTAGATGGCCATCTGTCAGAGGTTCTTTGATTGTACACTTCGGCATGGCAAAAGGGCTTGACTGGATGGCTCTTGTAGTGATTTTGAAGTTTATTTATTTATTATTTCAACTCTCACCGCCAGTCGTTCCCCAGCAGAGAATATGCAGTGCTATACAGGAGTGCCTGCCATCCCGGGCCTGCAGAGAATATGCAGTTGGCGATCTGAGGCAAATTAAACACCTGGCGACCTACTGGGAGAGACGATCAAATCTTCCGGGTCGCCAGGGCGATCAGCCCACGCAGGTCGCTGAGTGCTCCCGCTGCAGGCCCGGATCACCTCCAGGGATGTCAGGCACTCCAAAGCCGCCGCTCCCCCGGCCTGTCTGCCGACACAGGCCCCACAGAGCCCGCGATGGGATGGCAGCAGCGGCACCCCTTCCTCTTGCCCTTGCCCCTGACGCCCTTCTCCCCGGGCCGGACAGAATCGGCTGCCAGGACACATCTGGCCCGCGGGCCGTAGGTTGCCCACCCCTAGTGTAGATTCAGAATGATACCATGGACTGGTGATAAAACAAATAAATGGGTCCTAGGGCCCTTCCACACAGCTCTATATCCCAGAATACCAAGGCAGGAAATCCCACAATATTTGCTTTGAACTGGATTATCTGAGTCCACGTTGCATTGTAGTAGATGGTCTGTGGTTTGCTCTTCTCCACACTCGCATGTTGTAGACTCCACTTCGTAGCCCCATTTCTTAAGGTTAGCTCTGCATCTCATGGTGCCAGGGCGCAGCCTGTTCAGCACCTTCCAGGTCACCCAATCTTCTGTGTGCCCAGGAGGGCGTTTCTCATTCGGTCTCAGCCACTGATTAAGGTGCTGAGTTTTAACCTGCCACTTTTGGATTCTTGATTGCTGAGGTGTTCCTGAAAATATCTCTCTCGATCTTAGGAAGTTGTTACTTGATTTAAGTCGTTGGCGTGCTGGCTGATATCCAAACAGAGGCTAGATGGCCATCTGTCAGAGGTTCTTTGATTGTACACTTCGGCATGGCAAAAGGGGTTGACTGGATGGCTCTTGTAGTGATTTCAAAGTTAATGATTCTGTGATTCTAATTGTAGTTTTGGGAGACATTAGTGTCAGTTGGCTGAGATTTCTAAATGCCCTCTCCTCACCCCTAAATAACTGCTACTTCCATGAGTCCATAGGACAGAACCATTGCCATTAAAGTGAAATAACAGTGCTGTTGTTAAGTAGTGCAACATTTGAAGGGTTACTTGATTCCTAATCTCCCTTTGAAAAGTGGCTTCTGCGGAGTGAGTCTCTTATCCAGCAGAAATAATAATAATAATAATACACTTTATTTATATTCCACTCTTCTCACCCTGAAGGGGACTCAGAACGGATTACATAACACATACGGCAGACAATCTCTGCTGGTTTTACATACAATTACATACAACAAGTACATACAACAAGTACAATTTAGAAGGATTTTTTTTTCTTCTGGCTGCGTCACAGGGTGCGATTGCGTCATTACGTCATTGTTGCTTCATCCTCATGACGGAGAGGCTCTGCTTTTCCGCATTCCACTTTCCGACAGCCAATCTTTCTTTTTATTCAGGCGTTGTATGTCGTTTCCTTGTAAAAATCCTTCCCCGCTTGGCGGTTCCCAGTTTATCTATTCACAGCTGGGCTGTTTTCGAACTGTTAGGTGAACAGTGGACAGGGCTCACAGCTGGGTGTCCAGACCAGCCCAGGAATCGAACATGCAACCTTCTGATTGCAAGCACAGCTGTTGTTACCGCTGTGCTATCTCTCCGGCCCCTGCAGATACTAGAAATCGTAGTACCAAAAAGTCCCTTCTCCAAGGTGTGAAATCAGGAGAGGGGACTGGTTTGGGGCCAGGGCAAATGAAGTCCGAGGATGAGGAACATTCTGTAACTCCTGTTCTTTTTCTGTTTTCCACAGTCTCTCATTACAGGCTATTTCCTAAAGCCCTGGGGCAGCTCATTTCCAAATATTCAGTGCGCGAGTTGCACCTCTCTCTCACTCAGGGCTTCTGGCGGACGAGGAGCTGGGGACAGCCTTCCTTGCAGGCTCCCACTGGGGCTGAGCTCTGGGTCTGGTTTCAAGACTCTGTCTCCGAGTAAGTGCCTGACCTGCTACTTGTTTCATTCATGTGCTCCCTCTCAGTCATGGACAATCATACCACAGTTTTTACACTTTTATTTTCATCCCCAATCTTGATCTCGACCTATAATGTATGCAACAACAGTTTTTAAGAATGTCAGAAAATAGGTAAAAGAAGAAAATTTAAGAGAGACGCTTTGCTCATCATCAACACTGATTCTCATGCATGGGAACATGTGGCAGTCTAGATGATTTGACCTTTCCCGCAATTCATTCTTCTATGGCTAGGACTAAATAGGAGTTACAGTCCCATAGCATCTAGAACAGGGGTGCCCACACTTTTTCAGCATGCGAGCTACTTATAATAAAACCAAGTCAGAAAGATCTACCTACCTCCTCAAGGCTGGAGAGTGGGCGGGGGCGGGGCGGGGCTTGGTGTGCCTGGCTCGGCCCCTCTGGCTTCAGCTCTACAGCAGCTTCTCTAGGCTTGACAATGGCTGCCAAGCCAGCCTTGTGCTAGCTATGCCACCACTGACTTGGCATTGCCATCCTCAAGCCTGGAAAAGCTGCTGGTAGAGCGGAAGCCAGATGGGCGGAGCCAGGCCGTGCAAGCCCCCTCCCCTCCCTGGCTTTGGAGCTCCCAGCAGCTTCTCCAGGCTTGAGGATGGCAGTGCCAAGCCAGTGGTGGCATAACTAGCACAAGGCTGGCTTGGCCCTGCCCTCCTCAAGGCTGAAGCTGCTGCTGGGAGTGCCGAAGCTGGGGAGGGGTGGGGCTTGGCGTGGCCTGGCTCCGCCCCCTCTGAGAAGCATCCCATCCGGCTGCGATCAACCTCCTTGGGTCCCGCGATCGACTTCCTGGGCAGCCCTGATCTAGAAGGACATTCTACAGAAATTAGGATGTTGTTTAAGAATAGGAAAGATGCACTCCTGGATAATCTCCTTGCAGCCACATAAAATTTGCAATCCCTTAGTGTGAATTCTTGTATTGTCGAATTACTGCTATGATAGATACTGCTGAAATGGGAATAGAGCCCAAGTTATATTTTATAGATTTTATATACTTCATTCTCTATGATATTCAAATGATGCTTGAAATTGTGTGTTCAACTTAAATTTTAAAATAAACTTTATTTTGAAAGAGTTCATAAAACCCATCTTGTATGTTTCAAGCAAATCTCCCGTGGGGATGTAAGCTGTAATTTTCTTTATCCAGTGTTGACAAAGCTTGGAAAGATCTCAGTAATATCCTCTCAGGGATATTCTGTGCCTCCCTGAACTTCATTGATTCCACCAACACTGTAACGCCAACAGCCTCCTTCAAACCTCTGGGATTGGCGAATGGTAAGAAACTGTATTGACTCTTTATATTAAACTAGACACATTATAAAACAAAGTACTGGCGCCATCATGGAAATTTAAAAACAATATGGCAGCACAATTACTGGAGCAACACATCTTTAAAAATCCAACTTAGCATCAATATATGTATACCTATACCTATAATACATAACAATGCCAAGCTTTTAAAATGAGGTGCTAAAAATTCAACTTCAAGTACAGAAGAAAAAACTGGGGACTGGTTTGTACATGTGTGTTCTTACTTATTCTAGTTTTTCACGCACAATAGTGCAGTTACCTTTAACAAGCATGTATAATAGTGCCCCCCTTATGTCAAACTGTGTTTTTGCCTAGACTGGCTAGTTCAGAAGTCAGGAATGTTGACTTTTCAGGTGTACAAGTCCCATTAGCTTTGCCCTACTTGGCAATTGTGAAGGGTTGTTTAACTTGTAGTCCAAAATATTTGGAGGGGCAAAGGTTATTTTACTCAGACCTAGTGAGTTCATAATTGACACAAAACATAATTCCAATGGTTTATAAAAGTTACCTGTCATCTTGCCTTTGAATGGATTTTAAAAAAAATTGTTCTGTCATCCAGATAATTCACAATATAGAGCTGTCTTCCTCCCAAGAAGTTCCAAATATGCCCCCATTACCATCATTTTCTAGCATTACTACAGTCTTTAGAAGATGGAAACATTTATACATATGCCAATCTGATATTGTTAACTTCATAAAAAGAGAGAAATAAAAGGTGACAAGTCAATAATTTTTTTCCATTTTTTCCTTTACTGTTCCTGATAAGAACTGTCATGGTTTGCAGAGATTAAGTTTCCAAAACTTTCACACACCATTAAATATGTTTGTCCATAGAATTAATTCTCATTTTTCGAGCTATCAAATTCTTTGCACCAGTTTATTTGAATGTATGATGCTTGGATACTTATTTTTCTTTGAACATTCAAACCCATAGAGGTGCTGATTTGTTTTTGTACTTTACTTTATTTGTATCCCATTTTTCTCCCCATAGGGACGCAAGGCGGGTAACAATGACATGATGCAATACAAGACAATTTAAAAACAAGGAAAATACAATATAAATATTAGAAATAGAAAAATTCAAATTAAAAACCAATTAAATATTGTGTCATGAGTGTAAAAGTAGAAAAGACAATTAAAATTAAAAATTTAAACTAGACAGCCCTCTCCCAGATTATACTGATTGCATTACTACTAGCTTGTCAGACACGGTTATTTTCCCCAAGAGAGGTTAAATTCATTCAGGTGTTTTTGAGAGATCTGTTTGAAGGAGCATCACGACCAACCAAGCAGTTCACCTTTCTGTTCCTTCATTTAGTGACAGACCATCAATTCCTGCGATATGCTGTATTACCCCGTGAAGTTGTCTGCACAGAGAATCTCACCCCCTGGAAGAAACTGCTGCCATGCAGCTCCAAGGTGAGCATCACATCTCAGGGATGTGGTTACTTGATATGATATAACCCTCTCCTCCTTTATCCTGGGGAAATAGATTTGAACATGTGTAGCTATGGGCTCACATTTGCCTTCCCATTTAGAGCAAATAATTTGATGTTGAGGGAAATCATTGTTATTGACTGCATAGTTCCTAATCTTTACCTGGGTATTCTGTGAGAAATCACTTCAGCAATTTCCCCCTCTTTTCCTCCCAGGCTGGACTGGCTGTTTTATTGAAAGCTGAACGCTTGTTTCACAGCAGCTATCACTCCCAGGCTGTTCACATCCGTCCCATCTGCAGGGTGAGTTTGGTTGTACTTAATAGAGTAGTAGCTTGGAAGAGCTGGGCATAGGATCTCCAAAATTAACACATTTCTTAATATACCTTTACTCACTTACCGTGGATGTCTATGTTATAAAGACTGCTCCCCTTATAACTGCGGACACTTTGAGTACCTGGACAGGCGGGCGTCTTCATCTGTATTTTGACAATCTGTATTTTGTTTATGTTATGCAAACATTTATTTAAATGCAAATGAATGAGAATTTTATTTTAGTACATTTTTATAAGTTACTAGCGTATATATCCATCTTTGCCCAGGTATGGTTTTTTTGATTATTTATTTATCGTGTCAGAAACAAATTGAGGGTACAGTTATAATGTATTTAAAAACACAAAGTTAACATCTTGGCATTAACTAAATGTCCTTTGACCAGAAACTGGTCACTTGGAGTGCCTCTGGTGCTGCTGTAAGAAGGCCCTCCATTGTGCATGTGGCAGGGCTCAGGCTGCATTGTAATAGGTTGTCTGCTGTGGACTCCACTTTGTAGCCCCATTTCTTAAGATTGGCTCTACCTCTCATGGTAGGTAAAGAAAAAAGTAGCGCAAATGCTAAACAATGCAATGAATTCCACTATGAGTATATATATATAATCAAGACAATATAGCAGTCTGCTCTAGTGGATATGCAAGTATATTGGTAAGCAAATGCATCTATCAGTACATGTGTAATAAGAAATGTACAATCACCATAGCATATATAAATCACAGTACATGTATCATCTGGTCATCAAAGCACAAATAAATCATAGAAGCATCATATAATGGAGTACATTTAACATCAAAATCATAATAGTCTCAATACAATAGAGGCGGTGGCTGGGCTCACGTAAAGTGAGCTAGGGCGTTGAGCTCAGGAAGGGTGGAGAAGGCTCAGGCACAGTCCCGGACGCCTCCCAACACGTTCAAAGTGTGTCCAAAATGATATAGGAAAATATAAATCTCACAAATGAAAGGGAGGGACGTCAAAGGCCAGCGAAAGGGTCCCTTGCCACGGCCGTTTCACCCCGTAGGGCTTCTTCAGGGCCGGGCGTGGCCTGGAAGCCGAAATCTGAGACGTCCGATGAGATCTGGACACAGCGCCGGGAGCAACAGGAGCACCGCAGATGGAAGCAGTATCCGTAGATACTGGGCAAAAGCCAAGTATCTTTTGCCCAGTATCTACGGATACTGCTTCCATCTGCGGTGCTCCTGTTGCTCCCGCGCTGTGTCCAGATCTCATCGACGCGCGAGATTTCGCTTCCAGGCCACGCCCGGCCCTGAAGAAGCCCCCTACGGGTGAAACGGGCCGTGCGGGACCCTTTTCGTTGGCCTTTGACGTCCCCTCCCTTTCATTTGTGAGATTTATATTTTCCTATATCATTTTGGACACTTTGAACGTGTTGGGGAGGCGTCCGGGACTGTGCCTGAGCCTTCTCCACCCTTCTCTTTCGGAGCCTACGCCCTAGCTCACTTTTACGTGAGCCCAGCCACCGCCCTATTGTATTGAGACTATTATGATTTTGATGTTAAAATGTACTCCATTATATGATGCTTCTATGATTTATTTGTGCTTCGATGACCAGATGATACATGTACTGTGATTTATATATGCTATGGTGATTGTACATTTCTTATTACACATGTATCATTACTGATAGATGCATTTGCTTACCAATATACTTGCATATCCACTAGAGCAGACAGTCCTGTATATATATACTCAGTGGAATTCCATTGTTTAGTTGCCCACCTAGCTTCTGTTTTGACCTCTACCTCTCATGGTCCCAGAGCACAGCCTGTTCAGCGCCTTCCAAGTTGCCCAGTCTTCTGTTTGCCCAAGTGGGAGTATCAGCCCATCCAGTATCAGCCTTGGATTGAGGTTCCAGGTTTTAGCCTACCACTGTTGAATTCTCACTTGCTGAGATGTTCCTGCGAGTATTCCTGTAGATCTTAGGAAGCTGTTTCTTGATTTAAGGTGTTGGTGTGCTCACTGATATCCGAACAGAGGATGGGCCAGAAATGTCACTGCCTTGGTCCTTTCATTATTGGCTGCTACTTCCCGACGAATGTCAGGTGGTGCAATACCGAAGAAACAGTATAATTTCTCCAGTGGTGTTGGGTGTAGATATCCTAATGTCTCATTAAGGGCCACATCCACTGTTTTAATGTGGTGAGATGTATTCCATATTGGGAATGCGTACTCAGCATCAGAGTAGCAAGGCACAAGGGCAGTTGTCTTCACTGTGTCTGGTTGTGATCACCAGGTTGTGCCCGTCAGCTTTCATATATTATTTTCTAATGATATTTATTAGAAATACTCATTCTTAACTTTATCATTTTAGTGCTGGATCAGTCAGAGAAGTGAGGAAAAAATATACTCAATTTATTTTAAAAATTGTGCATCTGTAATTTTTTAATTGTTCTTTAAAACCTCTAGAAATTGCAAGCATTTTTCACTGGGCCTCTACTTTTTGGATGGGAAATGTGCTCCCTTAGCTGCGATTGGGGCTGGAGTCGTGCCAGCTCTATTCCAGCTAGGCCAAGCCATGGAGTAAATGCCTTCTTTTGCAATAGCTGCAAGCCTGCCATCGCACAATTTGTGGGGGAATTTAGGGGCATGTGAGATTTGAGATGTTGTGAAAGCATCAGGAGCCTGCGAGAAGCCTTCCTCTTGTGTGATTTGGGGGACTTCCTGCCTGTCCTAATTTTCATGACTGGGGCTCTGGCCTTGAAAGAGGTAGATTTTTTTCAGTTTAAACCCTTTCAGCATTTCAAGTTGGATAATGAATGGTATGTGTACCAAATCAGGTCCAGATCCATCAAGCTATGTAGAAGCCTTTGCGGTTTTATTTATTTCATATCAAAAACATTGCATAAATAAGTATAAAACTTGTAAAAATAGAAGGAGCAGAAGTGGCTAATTAATTTCTTTTACCAAAAATGGGAACAGCGACTGTAGCATTGTTTGTAGCTTTAAACAATTCTTCCTCTGTACATGAGACAGGACATTGTGGACAAGCATACCGATGCGGAGTTGTTTGTTCTGCTCCACAGTCACAAAACGTGGAGGATTCTTTGAGGTAAAAACATACATATTGTCACTTGGTACTTTTCTTTGCCTTTTTCTTTAGGATGCCTCTTGTCTCAGTGTGTCATGGGAACTTAGACAGACCCTCACTGTTGTCTTCGACTCTTTTGCTAGTGGTCATGGAAAGAAAGGTAAGTGAGCTTGCCCTGGGGTATCAAGAATGGCTGCTCTTAGAGCTCATTACTGTGTCTTTACTGATCTTTATGTTACCTTCCTTGTAGACTGGTCCCTTTTTAAGATCTTCTCTCGTACCCTAACGGAAGCATGTCCTCTGGCATCTCAAAGCAAAGTCTATGTTGATATTTCCAGTCGAGGCCAGGTAACTTTCCCCTTTTTAACAATATTCTAGTAAGTCTAGATTAGTGGTTCCCCATCTTTTTTTGACCAGGGACCACTTTCTAACATTAGTACCAAAAGGGTTATGAATTAGTTTTTGGTCAAATAATGTAGAGCTGATGTGGTAGTAGTAATGTTTTGTGGGTAGTCAGCCTCTCTGGTCATGACATCCCCCTTGTATCAGCACTATAAGAGGGTTTTGCATGGTTTCGAGGCCATGGTGTAGTAATGGTGAGGCCTTGGACTATATTTTCGTTCTTGCTGACCACTGGTTGTCCATGGACTACAGGTTGGGAACCACTGGTCTAGACTATTCATGACAAGAAAATGCATTCAAACATTTTCTACTTAGCTTCATTTATTGTTTCTATAGTATAACCTGTTGCAAATGTAGCAGTGTTCAGCTGTTAAAGAACTAATGATATTTTAGAGAGAGCCACAGCAGTATTTCTAAATAGATTCCAGTAACCCAAAATATCCTCATATCTTCCTCATCTAATCTAAGATGTCTGAGATTAAATTGGTATTTCTAGGGATCTTTTAATTTATTTTACTGTTCCTTTATTATCTCACTACTATTGAAAAAGAAAGTATTATTCTGTGTTAGCTTATCTCATTTCTTATCTTTAAATATAGTTTCTACAATAAAACCTTCAAGTTCTGTTAACACTACACTGTTAAATGGGTGGTGTTTTCCAGATCTTTTCAACTGCAACTCTTATAGTGCCATACAGTTTACTGAGACTTATAGATATTATAATCCAAACTATTTACACTGAACCTTTGGTATAGAGGACATGTTACTGGATTGGCTGCCTTTCTGGTGTCTAATGACAGTTTCTATTATATTTTCAGGAGAAAGAACTTCTAGAAGTTTCTCCAGCTCCCTTGTCCATACATGAAGCAGCTGTCCAAGGTGACAGGAGGACCTATGCAGTCTATGACCTCCTGAATCCAGCACTCTTCAATGGTTCTCGCAGCCTCAATGTGCAGTTGAAATGGAAACGACCTCAGGATGGTTGTGAGTTATCAGTAGCTTTCCCGCCTAAAAGGCCAAAACACCTGAGGACCCACAAGTTGAGAACCACTGGATTAGATGGACACAGCAGTTGAGTCCAAAAGCCTGCAGCCAATGGGTCACACTAGAGCAGGGCCTATTGGATCTGTTGGTAGATCTCTGGGCGATTTGCAACAAGTTGCCAAGGAGTTTTGGCTTTCAGTTGTTTAACAATAACAGCAATGTAAATGCTGTCTTCCCACATTAAACTGTGCTGCCAAAATGGGAGAAAAGCTTGAGAGAACCAGATTGCGTGGAAGAACTGTGAACATTGAGATCTGGCAATCAGAACAAATTCTCAGAAGAAAATGAAGGATGAAAGATTGGCATTCAAAGCAGGTTGGGAAATAGAAGCTAGGATTCAACCACATACTTGAGGAGGGCTTTTAGTTTTTCCTCTTTCTCTCAACCCACTACACTACTAGAAAATCTGGCAGAGGATTTCCCAGCCATCTCTATCAGATCATGAGATGGCACGAGGAAAGGCCAGGAAGTTACACAATAACCAGTAGAAATACACAATTGGATCTTTGCTGCAGAGGATCTATCTAGAAACTGAATTGATTGTTGCTTCTGTAGTGAGTTCTAATCTACTCTTTCATCTCCTTCTTGCAGTGGATCACCCAGCCCCTGTGCTCCATGCTCAGCGCTATGTGAGTGGCTATGGCCTTCAGACAGGAGAAATCAGCACCCTCCTCTATAACACACATCCATACAGAGCTTTCCCTGTTCTGCTGCTGGAGACAGTGCCCTGGTATTTGAGACTCTACATCCACACACTGACCATTGTCACAAAAGGAAAGGAAAACAAACCAAGTAAGATTTAGCCTCTTTAAAACATGTGTGTTTTCTTGTCATTGCTGTTTTTGGTGAGCAGAGATACATTTTGCTTTGTAGAAGCAAATGGTGCACATATGTCACTTTAGATTTTTTTTATTACCTTCATTATTACCTTGATTTGTTGTTGGCTTTGTGATAGAGCTTGAGATCTGAGTTGTGGAGCTGAACTGTTTGTAGCAATCAAATATTTTGGAAGCCATAGTACGTGAATCTGAGAATGCACAATCTTGGTCCTTCTTGAACTTTTCTGATGCATGTTAACTTTGGTTCTGAGATACAATATGTTGAAATCTGAGGTCCCTGTTTCATATGGGTAGGTATGCATAGGATAGCAGTTGGACAGTGCAAGACTATAAGGTCTTATCTAAAAGCTAGTGAGTTCAGTTAGGTTTACAACGAGTGATGATGCGAGAAGCTAGGCAAACCTGGTTAGAGCCAGACCATCACAGATCAAGAAATGCTGTGAAAGGGAGGTTATCATAATGATATAATATAATAAGACTTTATTTCTAGACTTCCCTCTGTCCCTGGAAGGACTCAGGGCAGTTTACATATAAAAAAAGGCAAAGATTCAATGCCCTGAGGCATCAAAATAATACAGAATAATGGAGAGTAACAACAGAAAACTTACAACAAAGGAATTAAGCATTAAAAAAACATCTATTAAGACATAAAAACTGATATAATGAAATGATATAACTGAGATGATAAAAAAATTGAGGCTGATTTATTTAAAGAGATGGCAGCAGAATGAAAATGGGCTAGTTTAAGGCAGTAGGAGTGAAGACCTGAATAGTGTTTTGTAAACTGTGGAAATGGAAAGAGTTCAAGGATTTTCTATTTAACCTATTCGTTATGCAATGATATTTACATTTAAGAACTGAAAGGAAAGGCTTGTCACACTTTACCAACTGAACTCGCTGATCACCATAGCCATTTGTCTAGTATAGTAGTAATAATAAGATTTGAATATCAGACCAAGGGAAAAGATATTGAGGGTAAAGGGGCAAGAAGAGTTAACAGGAGACCAGAGACTGGAACTTTGGAGCTAATCTGAAGAAAGGTTCCATAACACCAGGTAAACAGGCATAGGATTGTGTCCTCCTGTTGTCTTTCAAGTCCTTGACTCTGATTTATCTAAATCCACAAGAACTGACACTCCACATAAACAAAAAACTTTGCAATACTCAGAGTTCATCTTCCTTCCACAAAACCCTTGTAGATGTCCTGACAGCAAGAGTGTTCCTTGAACATCCAGGAAGCCTTTTATTTACATATTTGACAAAATGTTATCTGATGATCACATGTCTTTGGTGCTAGGCTATATTCACTATCAGCCTGCTCAGGATCGACGGCGACCCCATCTCCTGGAGATGCTGATCCAACTACCTGCAAATTCTGTCACAAAGATCACCATCCAGTTTGAGAGAGCCTTGTTGAAGTGGACAGAATACACTCCTGACCCTAACCATGGCTTTTATGTAAGGTAAAGCTGCAACATTCCTTTGCCAGACATTGTCTTTGAGGTTTGTGGGTATTTGTTTCTTTTCTCAGAAGATGCTACGCTTACATTCAGCCTCTCTCTCCCTCAATCTTCAGTTCATCTGTCTTGAGTTCCTTGGTGCCAAGTATCATTGCAATGAAAGAGGAAGAGGATGATCTGAGCCCACTCTTTACATCACTGTGAGTGCACTGAATGCTTGAAAAGAGAAAAGGGGTGGATGGCAAGGAGTACCTTCCATGAAATTCATACTGTTGATCCCTGGGGTTGAATTGAAACTGCATCTATGTAAGAGATCATATGTGGGATCAGACTCTTGAACTGTAGTGCCTAGAACTGGTGTATAGCAACTGGCAGTACTTATGTGGGTTTGAGTATTATCCCTCTACATTTACATGAGGCAAAGTGAGCAGGTTACTTGTGTTATCTCTAATTATTCATTGAAAGTAATTCCTTTTCTAAGAGTAAGGTGACAATCCACCAATACCTAATAGGCTATGTCTTCTGGAATATCTCTGAACTGCATTAGGTTGTCCTCATTGCATTGTCACTAACTGACATAGTAGTTTTGAGTGTTGGAGTAGAACTCTAGGACAATGTTTCTCAAACTGTGCTCCTCCAGATATTTTGGATTTCAGCTCCCACAATTCCTAACAGTTTGTACGCTGGCTAGGATTTCTAGGAGCTGAAGTCCAAAACACCTGGAGAAGCACAGTTTGAGAAACACTGCTCTAGAGAATAGGGCTCAAATACATATTCATCCTCAGAAAACTTTATGATAGGGTAACTATGAGTCAAACTACTTGAAGGCACACAACAACAAGAAAACAAGCATGTTGTTCTAATTAACAGTGAACCTGGCTGTTGTACACTATGCATAAGCTAAAATATGGGGAAATACAGTATTTCATGAAATTCTACATAGTTGGAATTTCAGACTAGGGATTCAGGAAAAAAGGGACCCTGGTGGCACAGTGGGTTAAACTGTTGATCTGTTGAATTTGCTGACCAAAAGGTTGGCAGTTCAAATCAGGGGAGTGGAGTGAGCTTCCACTGTTAGGCCCAGCTTCTGCCAAATTAGGAATTCGAAAACATGGACATGTGAGTAGATCAATAGGTACCGCTCCAGCGGGAAGGTAACAGTGCTCCATGCAATCATGCTGGCCACATGATCTTGGGGATGTTTACGGACAACTCCAGCTCTTCGGCTTAGAAATGGAGATGACATCCCCCCCAGGGTCGGACATGACTAGACTTAATGTCAGGGGAAACCTGTAACTTTACCTTGGGGATCAATTATTCATATGATACAGTGGAAGGTGGGTGTTGCTTGTAGGAAAAGCACTTGCATATCATAGATTTCCATATGCAGATATTATGTATCAGTTTTATTTGGAAGCTACCTTTTGAACAAGTGGCATTCTGTCTTCCCACATGACCTCCAGATGTAGTATTTGAAATGAAGTCACTGTAGAATTGCATCAAATTATCATCTCACTCTGAAGTCTCAGTTGATACTACCATTTTCTCTTTGACCTGCCAGGTTTCCTTCCTCTGATGGCTCAAGCTACTTTGTGCGTCTATATACAGAACCGCTGCTAGTAAACCTGCCAACACCAGACTTCAGCATGCCATATAATGTCATCTGCCTGACTTGCACTGTGGTAGCTGTGTGCTACGGCTCCTTCTATAACTTGCTGACCAGAACCTTCCAAATAGAGGAACCCAACAGAGGAGGCATAGCCAAGCGACTGGCAAACATCATTCGTAAAATTAGAGGTGTCCCACTTCTTTGAGGGCAGCTGGTGATGCCACTTCTCGAGGTTTTAGGAACTCTATAAGCTAGGATTTGCAGGGACAAATCTGGCAGGGGGCTAGGTCAGATACTGTGCCCTCTTGTTCCTTCACAGTTAAGAGATCCACCATTTTTCCTGGTTCATGGCAGACATGCACTATCACTGATCTTTGGATTATATTTTTAAAATGGCAGAGAGAAAACGTTCAGTTACAAGATAACTTTAATGGTCTCCTGGAAGTCATGGAAAATAGGTATGACCTACACCTGGACCTTTTGCTCCTTGGGCTTATTGGACTGGAGCCCCTTCACTTCGCTAAGCAGCCTGGGTTTATTTCTGCATACAACTCCACACTCTGCTGCTCATACCTCCATGGCTGCTATGTGGAAAATATAGGCAATTGGTGAATTTGTCAAGAAAAGCATCACAAAAATTGTAACAACAAAAAGAAAAAAACATTTATATCTGAGTATGGTTTATATAGTCATGGAATTTTTGAAGTTTGCTTCTTGTCATTTCTGTAGAAAATACTAATGGAGTACACTGGAGAATAACTGGCAAATGAAATTAAATCTTATTGGAGAAGTTGTAAGTGGTTTTGGAACATGATGTGGTCAGGCAGAATAAAGAAATATGACATTAAAAACTCGTATTACAGGAGTCTGGACTATGGTGGGGAATGACCAACACTCCACATATGGATTGCCATTCCCATCAGCCCAAATTAGCATAGGCAAAGGTAAGGTGATGGGAATTGCAATTGAGCAACTTCTGGAGAGCCACAGTTTCCAGGGGGAATTAAGTTTGCTCAAATGCTTGCTAAGAAAAAGCCCTCCTACACTTCCTTCCAACATGTGTGTAAGAAATGGTTGAAGAATACAAGAAATAAATGCTTTGTGGTGCCTATGTCTTTGGAAAACCTATGGTTTTTTGGTTTATTCAGCTCTTAATTCCTAAATCACCTGGTAGGCATTGACAATCATTAAGTCTATTTAAGTGATAGGAATTTCATGCAAGTCCCCAAAGATACTTGAAAAAACGAATAATTGTTACATTTTGGCTATACTTGGGTTGGAAGCATACCACAGAATCACACTGGAGGATCTAGGCAAACATTTCCCATGGTGCTGGTGGTATTTTGTTAAGCATACAGTAAGTAAGAAAGTCATACTGTACCACATATTGGACCTAAGCCTTTTACATGCAGGAGCATGTATTGCAATGTTGAACCACAGTCCATCTCTGCTATTGCCGCAATAAACATTATTTTTTCCATTGGTAAATGTATAACATTGAAATTTAAAACCTACATTTTGTATATGTACTTTGTAATAATACTATTTATTTCGAATGAGGTTGCTTCTGGGCAGTGTATAGAAGTCGTCTTAGACTGTGTTCAGCTATCACTTCAGAGTTCATTAAAATCCTGTGGTCTTCAAGATGAACAAGGCGAATCTGCATGGGGGCTCCTGGATGGCCCAATATAGTAGGATGCAACTACTCTGGGGCTTAAATGTATGTTTTTGGATATTTTGTACACAATGACCTAGAGTGGTTGTTGTACCATCACCGAACAATTGTGAATGGTTGTGGGCACAAGCAACATATGTCTAGGCATCTGATGAATTGGAGTATTTGAATTTCCCTTTTATAAAAAGTCTCCCAGGTGAAGGCTTCCTGTGTTACATATTCCATGGCCTTGTTTTCAAGGACTGTCAGTAATGGTTTTCCTTGCCTCACCTGGTAGAGATAGCTGTAAACACGGCTTATGCTGCCTTCTGATGCACAAGAGTGGTTAGATTAGGAGAAACATGTGAAGATACATGTTTTATTTTAATGTGGTGCCTCCCAAATTCTGGTACTTACATGTATTTTGGACTTCAGCTCCCAGAATCCCTAATCATTGGCCAAAGCAGTAAGAATTTTGGAAGTTAAAAGACCAAAACACCTGGAGGACCACTACTTTAATGTATGTCCCTCCTTTCAGCAAAACCCTTGAAGTAGCTGTATCCCCTTTCGTTTTTCTCCTAGTAAAGTGTTAGGGTCCTAAAGACTGTATAGGTTTAATCTATTTATTTCATTGTGGTTGTCTTCTTATGAGGTTTGTAGTACTATAGAGAATGAATGAATGGTATGTTCACATCACATGGACACAGGGAGTTTTCAGTGTCGTGAATGTGTTTCTGCTTCATCCTCTAAACTTGACCTTGATCCACTCGGTAATGATGGATGACCTTATTCTATAGACCTGTTATTAAGGTGCCTTTCCTCATGAGGTAAAGAGTGCCCTACCAGCCTGACTGCAGCAATGGTGGTAGTGGCAAGTCATGCAGGAATGAGGTGTGTCAACTCTAGGTCTAACTCCAGGCTTGCAAGAACAATACTTATCCATGGCTTCCTGCCTTAAAAGCTGTAACAAAACGTGAGTGCATTGGGCAAAAGATTTACTTAGGATCTTTAATTTGGAGTGTTCCTCTTTTCAATCTGGATGGAGTCCAGGTAGTCCCCAAGTTATGAATAAGATAGGGTCTGAGAAGTCGGCCATAGCAGAGCACCTGAGGAACCAACCTGGGCACAGCATGTTATTTGAGAACACCGCAACCACCATGTCAGACTATACAGAGAAGCCATTGAAATCTACAAGCATGAAAATGAACAAAATCTGGCTACCAGTATTTTAAAAAACTCCAAAATCAGGATAGTAAATATAGAGGAACACTCAAACAACAGGGGAATTACAGACAGGAAACAATCAGGGCCAGCTAACACCTTCCAACAAAGGAATCTCTCCCCAGCCAGGAAGCAGCCAGGCTTTGAAGCTGCAAGTCTTCAAGCTGGCCAGTTGCAACATTTACACTTGCCTCAAACAGACAAGAGTTATTTCTCCCACCTTGGACACTCCATTTTCCTAGTTCCCAACAGACCTCACAACCTCTGAGGATGCCTGCCACTCTAACAACTACCATGTCACACTACACAAGGAAGCCATTGAAATCCACAAGCATGTGGACAATTTCAGAAGAAAAGCAGAAACAATGAAATTGAACAAAATCTGGCAACCAGTATTTTAAAAACCTCTAAAATCAGAACAATAAATAAAGACCAAGACTAAAAAAAGCAGGGGATTCCAGACAAGAATCAGTCAGGGCCAGCTAACACCTCCCAACAATGGGAAGTGGAAGGGGGAGAGAGAAGGGGTCTACATTAATTGCAGCAATAATATCTTTCATGCTTATGTCTATGATGTTTTTATAGTTTTAATGGTTTTAATCTACAGTTACAGTATATGTTATTGATTTAGATATGTGATATCTTCATATAAATGAAGTAAATACATAAATTTCCCGTCTCCTCAGTTGGTGATTCTGTCGATGCTCTGGTCTCTCGTTGGAATAATGAGTTGACTAGGGCAATAGACACGATCGCTACGGAGCGCCCCCTCTTAAGTAGCCGAACTAGACCATCTCCTTGGTTCAACAAGGAGTTGGCAAAGTTGAAGCGAACAAAGAGGTGGCTAGAGAGCGTGTGGCTGAAAGAGCCTAGCGAGTCAAACCAAACACGTTTTTTTAAGGGCGTATGCCGCGGCAATAGAAGCTGCAAAAAAATCCTTTCATTCGGCTAATACTTATTTATATATATTTATTTAAAACTTTTGTACCCCGACCTTCTCACCTCTATCGAGGGACTCAGACTGGCATACCAGCAAAAGATCCATGCTATACAATTTAAAAACAACTACAACAACATATTAAAATACATAAAAACCCAGCATAAAACCACATCGCCATTAAAACAATTCCACTCAATCTGTAAACGTGGTCATACATTCAGACAACAGCCAATCTCAGCCTATTCTGGGAAGGCTCGGTTCCACATCCAGGTCTTCACCAGCCTCCTAAAGGACAACAGACGGGGCAGATCTAGCATCACTTGGTAGAGAGTTCCACAGCCAAGGGGCGACCACAGAGAAGGCTCTGTCTCTCATCACCAGCCGTGCTTGCGAAGCCGGCGAGACTGAGAGCAGGGCCTCTCCGGAGGATCTTAATGTTCTTGATGGTTTGTAGGGGAGAATCCGTTCGAACACGTAAACTGGGCCAGAACCATATAGGGTTTTGTAGGTTAAAACTAGCACTTTGAATTGTACCCGGAAGCTAATTGGCAGCCAGTGGAGCTGGTGCAGCAAGGGAGTTGTATGCTCCCTGTACCCCACTCCTGTTAGTAACCTGGCTGCCGAACGTTGTACTAATTGCAGCTTCTGAGCAGTCTTCAGAGGCAACCCCACGTAGAGAGTGTTGCAGTAGTCTATTCGGGATGTAATCCAGTGTGTGGACCACCGTGGCCAAGTCAGACTTCCCAAGGTACGGGCGCAGCTGGCGCACAAGCTTTTAACTGTGCAAAAGCTCTCCTGGCCACCACTGAGACCTGGGGCTCCAGGCTCAGCTATGAGTCCAGGATCACTCCCAGACTGCGAACCTGCGCCTTCAGGGGGAGTGTAACCCCGTCAAGCACAGGCTGTAACCCTATGCCCTGTTCGGCCTTACAACTGACGAGGAGTACCTCTGTCTTGTCTGGATTTAGTTTCAATTTGTTAGCCCTCATCCAGTCCGTTACAGTGGCCAAGCACCAGTTCAGGACTTGAACAGCCTCCTTAGTAACAGGTGGGAAGGAGTGACAGAGTTGGACATCATCTGCGTACAGATGACACCGCACCCCGAAACTCCGGATGTCCTCCCCCAACGGCTTCATGTATATGTTAAATAACGGGACAGTATTGAACCCTGCGGGACCCCACAGTACAATGGCCGTGGGGTCGAGCAGGAGACTCCTAGCAACACCTTCTGGGAGCGACCCTCGAGGAAGGACTAGAGTCACTGCAATGCAGTACCCAGGGGCAGCCCGAGCTCTCCGGGGGAGTACGCAAACTTTATTTTCGGGCCCCCCGGCGGCCCCCGGCGGCTCCCGCCGGCACCCGTGCATGCGCAGACTCCCGAGCGCGCCGGCGTGGAGGAACGGGGGGGAGAGGGGACTCACAGGGCGGGCTCACGGACCCGAGGAGGAGCAGGAGGAGGGGGGGAGGCCACGAGGGCGGCCCCCACGGAGACGCAGCAGCAGCGCCCCCGGAAGGGCCCGGAGCCAGAGGCGCATCTTCGTGACGTCACTTCGTCGTGCCTCTGCCGAGGAGGAAGGGGAGGAAGGCCTCGCCGGCCGCGCGCTGTAAGGACGCCTGGAAGGAGAGACGCCAGAGGAAGGGAGCCCTGCGGAGGCACGGCGGCCTCTTCCTCCTTCCCTCCCTCCCTCCCTCCGCGCTCTCCTTCCGGGCGTCCTTACAGCGCGTGGCCGGCGAGGCCTTCCTCCCCTTCTTCCTCGGCAGAGGTGCGACGAAGTGACGTCAGGAAGATGCACCTCTGGCTCCGGGCCCTTCCGGGGGCGCTGCTGCCGCTGCATCTCCGTGGGGGCCGCCCTCGTGGCCTCCCTCCTGCTCCTCCTCCTGCTCCTCCTGCTCCTCGGGTCCGTGAGCCCGCCCCGTGAGTCCCCTCTCCCCCCCCCCATTCCTCCGCGCCGCCGGCTGGCTGCGGCAACACGGCGGCGGGGCGGAGTGGCGCCCCTCCCAGGTGGCCACGCCCCTCTCCAGGAACGTCGCCCTATGCGACCGCGTAGGTCGCTTAATGGGGAAGGCTGGCCCTGGCAGTACCCCCAAGGCCCATTCCAGCGAGGCATCCCAGAAGGATACCGTGGTCGACAGTATCGAAGGCCGCTGAGAGGTCCAGCAGAACCAACAGGGACACACTCCCCCTGTCAAGCTCCCGCCGTAGATCATCCACTAAGGCGACCAAGGCTGTCTCAGTGTCATGTCCCGGCCTAAAGCCAGACTGCGCCGGATCCAGATAATCAGTGTCTACCAAGAATTCCTGGAGTTGCGAGGCGACCACACGGTCCAGGACTTTGTCCAAATAGGGGAGGTTGGAAACTGGCCGATAGTTGACAAATTGAGTGGGGTCCAGTGATGATTTTTTTCAACAGCGGTTTTATAACAGCTTGTTTTAAGCTCGAAGACACGGATTATCTAGACCCGGCACAGTCTGGCTTTAGGCCGGGACATGGCACTGAGACAGCCTTGGTCGCCTTAGTGGATGATCTACGCCCAGTTTACCTGTCCGAACGAATTCTCCCCTATGAACCATCAAGGACATTAAGATTCTCTGGAGAGGCCCTGCTCTCGATCCTGCCATCTTCGCATACTTTTTGATATAAGAAATAAGGGGCATTTACCTAAAAATACGGGATTTTTCACAAAAATAAGGGACACTTCATAAAAACTTCATAAAAATTAAACATTAGGCAACCCTAACTATACTCCTTTTGATGCAGCCTTGGCTTTTTCAGCTGCGGCATCTCACTGTTGACTGATCTTTAGACTGGGGTCTAACAGAAGCCTCCTTTCGCATGCATTCAGGGCAATATCATATACTTGGGCCATTCTGCAAGAAGGCACATCCCAAGCCCTCCCGACAGATGCCCGTCTGGCTCAAAAGCCCTCCAGAGACCCCCCACCTGCCCCTCAGCCCCGATGTGGCTGTGATTTGTGTGCCTGGCAGGGGGTCACCTTCCTTCCTCTCCCAGCGGTCAACGGTGAAGGCGGCCCTGCGGTCGAGGTGGTCGAGGATGCAGCAGGCCTGGCTCTGGGACTCCATGATCAGCAGCTCCATGCGGACCTGCATCTCCCTGCGACGTGCCTGCAGCTCCCTCAGACCCCTCACCGGCGGTGCCGTGAAGACCGGCAGGCCCCCCTCTCCCTCTTCCTTTTCCTCCTTCTCCTCCCTCTGGGAGCGAGGGCTCTTGAGAAATGGAGTCCCACCCAAAAGGGCCGTGTGCGCCTCTCAATCAAGAGGAGGCAGCCTTGGACTACAATTCCTGGCCACGCGTGGGGAGGCGAGAGGAAATGGGAGGAGCCAAAAGGGGTAGCAGGATGGAGGAGGAGGAAGATGGAAGTATGTGTGTATATGTACTGGCCCAGCCTCGCCTCCTGCTGCCACCTGTCCTGTCAATACAGGAGCTGAAAATAAGGGACAGGAGCTGAAAATAAGGGACACGAAATTTGAGGCCGAAATAAGGGACGTCCCTTGGAATAAGGTGTGAGGCTGCTCCAAATCGTCCGTAATGATCACGCGCAGACTGTCGGTCGATCCAACGAATTTATTGAAGGTACAACACTTGTAATGAAGGAGACTCATTGAGTTACAGAAAAAACGTCAGGAGGAAATGCTACCCAGGCATAGGTATAGCAGAGTTAGCAATAATCTGCCCAGAGACAGCAGAACAGAGAAGGGAGTCAAACTGAGCATGTGCAGGAATGCAAAGAGACAAAGAAACCCTGTATCTCCAACAATGAAGCGTGGACAGTCCGTGTTACATTGTGATAGGCTGCAATTCTAGCTGCGACATAACTTTTAACCAATAATAAGATTTTGGGCAACCATAAGTTGAACCCTGATGCTTGTATAAATATGTGCCTTACAAGAGGGGAGGGGCCGCCCCCTGGAAGCACCATGTTGTGCTGAGGGACGGACTCACAGCTGTGAAACAAAGTAAACTGAGCTTTCTGAAAAAATCCTGTTCTCTGTCTTCCCTTCTACTGCGTCTGCACGAGCAGCCTGCCTTGTGGGAGTATGGTTATCTGCTACATTTCTGGTGACCCTGACGTGATATGATTTATGAGACAGACCGTGAAGCGGAGACAGATCCTGTTGGCAGGACGGCCTCAACTCGTCGGCGAGAACTGGAGGTGAACACCGTGAGTCGAGACAGGGCCCTAACAAAGACCGGTTGCGGTCCTCACCTCTTTGTTAGCGCCGAACGACCCTGAGTGCCGCAACAGATTTGGGTTGCCAGAAAAGCCAGTTCGGAGGATTGCGCAAAGGAAAGTCCGGGGGCGAGGGTGTCCCGAGTCTACAGAAATCCGGCAAGTAAGCGGTCGAGTAAGCCACTAGGAAAGTCCGGGGGCGCAGGGGTTCCTGACATCTACAGAAATCCGGCAAGTATACTGGCCAGGGAGGGTAAAGGGGAGGGGTTGCCCCCTTTGACCCAAGTTTAACTACATAGAAGTTCAAGAAGAGGTGACCCGACTTTGAAATTACAGAGCTGGGGGGAAAATTGCCCATCTAGCCTCTGAGTTATGTGCACAAAAGATGTGGTTACCGGTAGAGCCAAAAAGAAAAGGTAGGGGAAAGATCCCAAATCCCCCCCCAAAAAAAGAGCCGACTCTGAGGCTGTCCCAAAGAGTCGGACGATGCCCCTTAGTAAAAAAAAAAGAACAAAACAAAACTCCCTTGTCTCTAAGAAATTCAGACGGCTTGAGACACGGAGAAGGGGGGCAGCTGTATGTCTGTGTTGCAACAAGTCCAGAGAGAGGGGGGGGGGGGTTATGTATGTTTTCAAAGAGTGCTGTTATGTTTTTTTAAAAAAAGTGTGAACTGTTTTTGTGTCTGATTAAGTCAAAGCAACCAAAATGACTGTATTTAGTTTAAGAGAAGGAAAGTTTGAAAGAAAGAGACTCATTCTGTGCAAAAGAGTAAAATGTGCCTAGAAGCTGATTACTAAGAACTTGATAACAGACAGAGGAGGAAGAGTTGACAGATAGTTGGGGGTTTTTTTTCGACCTTGTTCATGTGAGCCTGGGAGATATGGGACTGCATTTGAAGTGCTGGGTTTAAAAGGTTCAGGATTGAATGCCTTATATTAAATGTTAAATGTTATATGTTTATGTGTATAAAATGAAATGCATTCATAGGAATGATACATATCTCGGTGTTCCTTAAAACTGTAGGGGTGTGCAAAATGGAAATATATATATTTTAAAAATGTATAAAAAGCTGATGTTTTCAATTGTTTGAATTTTGTGACGTTTATGGTCAAATAGCCATGGCGTGTCTGCTTAACAGCCGCGGAAAAGATGGCGCACACACAGTTTCCTTATCTATAAAGAATGCTGTCTTGCATACCAGTGGGAGAGGACCATGAATATTTGTTGATTTATGCAAAATCCTAATTCACTCTGTGTCTATGTGAAAAATGAATCTTGCTTGTAAATATGTGAGATTTTGCCCATTTGGGGCTGTGGCTCTGTGCCAGGGCCTGAGTACAGTATGTACCGAGATAAAAAACCGCCAGCCAGGATGAAGCTATCTATTGTTTTCAAGGGGGAAAAAAAGGAGAATAATTATCTGTGCCAAATGTTGGAATGTGAAAAAAGAACACTGTGGGCTTGCCAAATGTTGGAATGTTCCTGAAGCATTCTCCCCTGACATTTAGCCTAGAACTGTGTAAAAATTATTTTACAGCAACCTTTTGAAATGAAAATGTCATTTTGAAAAATATCTTATGTGGACACCCCTAGACATGATTTTTAGTGTGAATTATATTCAAACACAAGACAAGACAATTTTGGATAATGAATGATACTTTGACTGAAAAGAGATTATTTTTGAACGGGACATTAAAACAGATAGAGCCCAAGAGGTTTTCTTTTTTGCCAGATTTAAGGCACTGTTTTGTTACGTGGAAAAAGCCAGTTGCAGATGAAGTGATTACCTGGAGAAGTATAAGCAGCAAAATGAGATGGCTGCTATTGGAGGAAATTGAATGGAATATGATTTCATGCATTGATGGAAACAGATATGTCAGAAAGATGGTTGCAGCAGAAATATGTGAGATAAATTGTGGAGAGGAATCTTGATGGAGATAAACCGTGGAGATTGTTATATGGATGTGGAGAAAACCATGGAGGTTTTTCTAAATGGTGGAAATTGGCTGGAAGTGAGAGATTGTGAAAGCAAAAGGATGTGATATCGATGAAAATCGGTGGAGGATTCTACGGCAGGGTAATTCCCCTCCCCCTTCTCTCTTTACTATCTTTGCTTTTTAGGTCTCAAGCCTGGAAATTATGTGGAACCCTGCTTATAAATTGATATCCAATCACAGCCAGCTGAAAAGCTTAATGAGAATACAATCACAGGAGCTAAGCCTGGCTAGATGAGTGAAAGACGTGGGGGAAAATATGAGAACTGGCTGGATGAGTGAAAGACGTGGGAAAATAATGAAAACTTTATTTTACAGACTTTCTTACACAGGACTGACCTTAGAGACTACAGATTGCAGAATATAGATATTTTCCTCATTTTACTTGGAATTTAATAGACTGATTTCTTCAATCAAGGGTGACTGAGATTGTTTTCTTATGCCAGAGATCAAAAGAGATAAAAGTTGGACATATGAATGGATGTGTGCCTAAAATAACCAAGGCCGGACTTGCTTGGGATTGTACTGAAGACTATATCCTTTTCAAGTTAAATTACTTCTGTTGTTGAATTGTTAACGTGATAATTACCACCATTTAGCCTTGATTGTTAGTTTGATAAGAGATTAATTTGTTTGTGTCATTTTAGTCAAGTGTTCAGAAGTGTGATTTCAAAAAGGAGATGAAGATGATGTCCTTCACAGCTTGATGCCACGCCCCATTACAACGGAATGGGAGATACCATCTACCAATTGGTACAAATTCAATTGCAAAAAGATTGCAAGCTCAGGATATGTTGTTTGTGATTTCCATTTGTTTAAAATGGTGTGCTGTGTTTCCCTGTTACTGTTCTGTATTTCTGTCTCCTCAGGCGATATCATGTGGTTAAAAAAAAAACAAAAGGGAAAAAAAAACAAAAAACAAAATGGAGACTTGGCCCATTGAGATCAAAGTAAAAGGGCAGTGTGATGTGATGTGATGTTTTCCTGACCACCCCAAATGAGGAGATTAAGGCCTTGGAACCGTTATATTTAAATCCAAAGAGATACTATTGGAAATAAGCCATTGAATAGCAGATATTATTACTCAGGTGGACGATGACCAGAAGGACCCACTGAAGATATGCCTGACCGAAGTTCCGGCAGGCGCGCCGAAAGGAGGTCCAAAGGACGACCTTGAAGAGGAAAGGAGAGTCAGCGTCGTGGGGGGCTACTCTCCTGGGGACAGGCTGGTCAAAAGCCACCCCAAAAGAGGAGGATAGACTTCCGAGAGTCACCCAAAGACATGGCCTTGGGAGTGCCAGTTTGGGGTTTTTCTGTGTATTGTATAGTTTTATTTGTTTTGGCTCTGCTGGGGGTGCAAGAAGATCCTTTGTAGGCCTCCACCAGAGAGCAGAAGTGATAAGGCTGATCAGTAAGATGTGTTATTGGGACTGACCGTAGTCCAACGCAGGGCAATTGGATCAAGATACATGTACAACATATGTTTCAGAAAGTACATTGATACATGCATATACAAAAAACAGTAGGGTCATTCTTATCCCTACCTTTTAAAAAGCAAGGATCCTCAAATAACATTAGGAGGATTGCAGTTAACAATTCAATGTCCTCAGCAATGCTGAGGGACCCAAAAGTTACATTTTTACTCATTGCACAGATCACTATTTATGCAAAGGCCACAACTTCAGTCATGTCAAGACTCAGAATCTGTCTGACATGGAATAGAGAGAGCTGTATCCTAACTATCCTATGTTTGACACTAGTGACACCATCTGTTCAGGTTGGCAGATAAAGAGACCCTAACTTGGGGTTCTTCTTTGTCAAATGGGCTAATAGCTATCATCCTGGGAGGTATCAGTGTGTTGGTGTGGGCTTTCTAACCCTACCAGTGTGAATCATCAAAGGAACCCAACCCAGAAAGAAGCAGAGGAGGGGAGTTCCAGCCAGAGAAAATGGGTGCTGGGTGTGATGAGACAGTGATCATTGAGGATCAACTGACTGACACCAAAAGCCCAAAGGGTAGGAGCCGTAGCCATCACTGAGATCCTGTCTTTAGGATCATACCCAGGAATAATAGCCCAGGACAATCAAAAGAGCATTGTGAGGCTCATCTGTCGCCTAGAAAAATCCATCAGTGTCACTGGGAAAATGGTTAGAGCATTGCAAACTGAAGCTGAAGAGTTAAGTCAAATGGATACAGCAGAAAATGGCCTTAGATTACCTCTTGACAACCAAGGACGATTTTGTGCAATGATCAAAAGACAACTGCTAAATACAATTTCATAATTTGAACCAAACAATAGAAGATGGCCTGAAAAGCTACAGGTCATGATTCAACATAATGTTAATCAACCATCTCAGTTTTCATGGCTAAATTTATGGTTGCCAAACGTGGCCTGGTTGAAAGAATTGGAGAGATTTTTAGGCTGTCTTAATCATGTTTGCATTCGCTTTTTGTAAAACGCTTTGCAAAAGAAAAAGTGAGGAAATGAAGGAGACTCGTTGAGTTACAGAAGAAACGTCAGGAGAAAATGCTACCCAGGCATAGGTATAGCAGAGTTAGCAATAATCTGCCCAGAGACAGCAGAACAGAGAAGGGAGTCAAACTGAGCATGTGCAGGAATGCAAAGAGATAAAGAAACACTGTATCTCCAACAATGAAGCGTGGACAGTCCGTGTTACATTGTGATAGGCTGCAATTCTAGCTGCGACATAACTTTTAACCAATAATAAGATTTTGGGCAACCATAAGTTGAACCCTGATGCTTGTATAAATATGTGCCTTACAAGAGGGAGGGGCCGCCCCCTGGAAGCACCATGTTGTGCTGAGGGACGGACTCACAGCTGTGAAACAAAGTAAACTGAGCTTTCTGAGAAAATCCTGTTCTCTGTCTTCCCTTCTACTGCGTCTGCACGAGCAGCCTGCCTTGTGGGAGTATGGTTATCTGCTACAGTAAAGCCAAAGCAGTGTCCTGACACCCAAACACACCTTTATACTCAACCCCCTTCACCTGCAACATCCGGGAGAGGTTGCATCATACCCTCTGACTCAGCAGTCCTAGTGTCCCGTTGAAATTACAACATATCCCATCTGCGTCAGCCTTCTGTGTGCCCGTGTCCAACGTCCAGAGGGAGCCACATCACATCCTCCCTGACTCAGCAGGAATCCCCCCCGTTGGCTCTTGGGAGATTACATCATCCCCAGGAATCCCCAGGGAATCCCCAGGGTCACAGTCTCTCGCATGCTAAGTCAGACTGCGAGTT